>PGTU02001527.1:0-10711 GCA_002896215.2 Cicer echinospermum
TCCAATGACACAAAAACACCTATTGGACTAGAATAACCTAGGGAGGACGAAATGACCTAAATATTCTCAATGAACACTAATGAACTTATGGATGCACAAAGATTGGTTAAAACCTAGTGGAAGAAACAATCTAGGAATGAGAAATGACCTAAATTTTCATCCAAGATACAAACACACCTATTGGATGCACAAAGATTGTTTTTAAAAACCCTAATTGGACAGATAAGCCAAGAAAGGACAGAAAATGACCCAAAGTTCATCCAATGGCCCAACACACCTATTGATGCAAAATGTTAAAACCTAATGGACAAGAATAAAGCCTAGGGAATAACGAAAATGACCTAAATGTTAATCCAATGACACAAAACCCCAAAAAAAACCTATTGGATGCACAAGAATTGGTTAAAAAAACTAAATTGGCATCAATGAATAACAAGGGAGACGAAAATTACCTAAATGTTTATCCAATACAGAAACACACCTATTGGATGCACAAGATTGGTTAAAACCCTAATGCACAAGAAATAACTAGGCGAGACGAAAATGACCTAAATGTTCATCCAAAATGACAACGATGAACCTATGATGCATAAGTTGACATCTAGGGAGGATGACATGACCTAGATGTTAAAAACACCAACCTTCGACAAGATTGATAATCCTATTGGACAACGAATAATGACGAAAATGACTATGTTATCCAATGACACAAATGAACCTATTGCATGCACAAGATTGGTTAAAACCCTAATTGGACAAGAAAAAATACTCTAGGGAGGACGAAAATGACCAAAATGTTCAATCCAATGAAACAAACACACACCTATTGGATGCACAAGATTGGTTGAAAAACCCTAATTGGACAAAGAATAAGCGAAGGGAGGACGAAAATGACTATAATGTTCATCCAATGACAAAAATGAACTATTATGATGCACTAGATGTTAAAACCCTAATTCTTAAGTCCTAGCCGGAGGACAATGATTGACACAAATACAACTATATGGATGCACAAGATTGGTAAAAACCCTAATTAGGAGGAAGAAAATAAGACTAAATGTTCCAACACACCTATAAAGGGAGGATTAGAAGAATGACCTAATGAAAATGACGTAAATCAAATGAACTAATGAACCTTATTGGATGCACAAGATTGTTAAAACCCCTAATTGGACAAGAATAAGCCTGGAGGACGGAAAATGACCTAAATGTTCATCCAATGAACAAACGAACTTATGGATGCACAAGATTGGTTAAAAAACCCTAATTGGACAAGAATAAACCTAGGGACGACGAAAATGACCTAAATGTTCATCCAATGACACAAATGAACTTATTGGATGCACACAAGATTGGTTTAAAAACCTAATTGCGACAAGAAATAAGCTTGGGAGGACGAAAATGACCTAATGTTCATCCCAATGACACAATATGAACTTATTGGATGCACAAGATTGGTAAAAAACCCTAATTGGACAAGAAAAGCCTATGAGGACGAAAAATGACCTAAATGTTTCATCCAATGACAAAATGAACAAATGAATTGGATGCACAAGATTGGTTTAAAACACTAATTGGACAAGAATAAGCAATAGGGCGGACGAAAATGACCTTAAATGTTCATCCAATGAACTTATGGATGCACAAGATTGGTTAAAAACCCTAATTGAAAAGAATAAGCCTAGGGAGGACGAAAATGACCTAAATGTTCATCCAATGACACAAATGAACATATTAAATGCACAAGGGATTGGTTAGAAAAAATCTACTTGGACAAGAATAAGCCTACAGGAGTACGAAAATGACCTAAATGTTCATTCCAATGACACAAAACAAACTTATTGGATGCACAAGATTGGTTAAAAAACCCTAATTGGACAAGAATAAGCCTAGGGATGACGAAAACGACCTAAAGTTTCATCCAATGACACAAACAAACTCCTTTGGATGCACAAATGGTTAAAAACCCTAATTGACAAGAATAAGCCTAGGTGAGGATGAAAATGAACTAAATGTTCATCCAATGACACAAATGAACTTATTGGATGCACAAGATTGAAGTTAAAACCCTATTGGACAAGAATAAGCCTAGGGAGACGAAAATGACCTAAATGTGATCATCCAAAGACACACAATGATCTTATTGGATGTGACAAGATCGCACTTAAAAAACCTAATTGCAAAAAGAATATCCTCAGATGAGGACGAAAATTAAATGTTCACAATCAATGACACAAATGAACTTATTCGATGCACAAGATTGGGTTTAAACCCTAATATCGACAAGAATATGCTAGGGAGGACGAAAATGCCTAAATGTTCATCCCAATGACACACAAATGAACTTATTGGATAGCGCACCAAGATTTGGTTAAAAACCACTAATTGGACAAGAATAAGCCTAGGGAGCGAGAAAATGACCTAAATGTTTCATCCTAATGACACAAATGAACTTATTGGATGCAAGCAAGATTGGTTGAAAAACCCTAATTGGACAAGAAATAGCCTAGGAGGCCGGAAAATGACCTAAATGTTCATCCAATGACACAAAGAACTTAATTGGAATGCCACAAGGATGCTGGTTAAAACACCTTATTGGAGAATGAATAAGAATAAGCCTAGGGGAGGACGAGAAATGATCTAAATGTTTCATCCAATGACAACAAATGAACTTATTGGATGCACAAGATTGGTTAAAAAAACCCTAATTGGACAAGAATAAGCCTAGGGAGGACGAAAATGACCTAAATGTTCATTCACAATGAGGTTACACAATGAACTTATGGATGCACAAGATTGCTTAAAAAACACTATTGATGCAAGAATAGCCTATATTGGAGGAACGAAAAATGACCTAAAATGTTGATCCAATGACAACAAAACAGGCCTTATTGGATGCACACCAGATTGGTTAAGAACCCTAATTGGACAACGCTTAATCTAGGGAACCTGAAGGTAATGACCTTAAATGTTAATCCAATGACACAAATGAACTTTATTGGAGACACCAGATTGGTAAAAACACTAATTGACACAAGAATAAGCCTAGTGAGGACGAAATGACCTAAATGTTCATCCAATGACACAAATGAAAGATATTGATGGCACAAGATGGTTAAAACCCTAAATGGACACTATAATAAGCCCACGTTTGATGACGAATAAAAACGACGAAAATGAATAAATGGATCAATGACACAAACAAACCCTAATTGGATGCACAAGATTGGTTAAAAAAACCCTAATTGGACAAGAATAAGCCTAGGGAGGACGAAAATGACCTAAATGTTCATCCAATGACACAAACACACCTATTGGATGCACAAGATTGGTTAAAAACCCTAATTGGACAAGAATAAGCCTAGGGAGGACGAAAATGACCTAAATGTTCATCCAATGACACAAATGAACCTATTGGATGCACAAGATTGGTTTAAAAAACCTAATTGGACAAGAATAAGCCTAGGGAGGACGAAAATGACCTAAATGTTCATCCAATGACACAAACAAACCTATTGGATGCACAAGATTGGTTAAAAACCCTAATTGGAAAGAAATAGCCTAGGGAGGACGAAAATGACCTAAATGTTCATCCAATGACACAAACAAACCTATTGGATGCACAAGATTGGTTTAAAAACCCTAATTGACAAGAATAAGCCTAGGGATGACGAAAAACCTAAATGTTCATCCAATGACACAAATGAACTTATTGCTTCATCCAAATAACAAGAAATGACTATAGATGCACAAGATGGTAATATTGGACAAGATAAGCCTAGGTAGGGACGAAAATGACCTTAACATGTTCATCCAAATGACACAAATGAACTTATTGGATGCACCAAGATTGGTTTTAAAAACCCTATATTGCCACAGAAATATGCATAGGGTGGACGAAAAAATGACCTAAATGTTCATCCAATTACACAAAAGAACTTATTGATGCAACAAGATTGGTTAAACAACACTAATTGAACAAGAATAAGCCTTAGGGAGGACGAAAATGACCTAATGTTCAATCCAATTACTCAAAATGAACTTAGTGGATTCACAAGATTGGTAAAAATCCCTTAATGAGACAAAGAATAAGGCCCTAGAGAGGACGAAAATGACCTAAATGTCTCATTCCAATGACACAAATGAACTTATTGGCTACACAAAAGCGATGCGCTTAAAAACACTATGGACAAGAATAAAGCCTAGGAAGAGACAAAATGAATTAATGTTAATCGATAAACACAAATGAAATTGGATGCCAAGATTGCGTTAATAAAATCCTAACAATTGCGACAAGATGTCTAAGAAGACGAAAGATAACCTCTATGTTTATATGCACAAAGATTGCATAACAAGATCTATTAAAACCCTAATTGGGACAGGAATTACCTAGACCTAGGGAGGATGAAAGTGAGTAAATGTACATCCATTCAACACACAACACGACCTATTGGATGCACAAGATTGGTTAAAAACCCTAATTGGACAAGGAATAAAGGCCTAGGGAGAGACGATTTAAATGACCTAAATGTCCAGCCAATGACACAAACACACCTATTTGATGCACAAGATTGCCGTTAAAAAACCTAATTGGACAAGAATAAGTCTAGGTGTGTGACGTAAAACGACCCTAAAGTTCACTCCAATGACACAAATGAACTATACCGATGCACAAGATTGGTTAAAAACATTAATTGGAAACAGAATAAGCCTACGCGAGTTTGAAAACGATCTAAATGTTCACCTAAATTACACATGAACTTTTGGATGCACAAGATTGGTTAACAACCCTAGTTAGACAAGAATATAAGATTGATTACGAATATGACCTAGATTGGACACAAAATGAACTTATTAGTACCAAGATTGGTTTAAAAACCGCGGAATAAGAGGATAAGTGAAAATGACCTAAATGTTACATCCATTATGACACAAATGAAACCTTATTGCCAATGCACAAGATTGTTAAAAACTCTAAACTGAACACAGACATAGCCTTAGGGAGGACGGAAAATGGACCTACAATGTTTAATCCAATGACACAACATAACTTATTGAGATGCACAGATTGTTTAAAAAACACTAATTGGACAAGAATAAGCCTAGGAGGACAAAAAATGCACTGAAATTGTCTAATCTCCAATTACACAAACGATGAAGTTATGCGATGGCACAAGATTGGTAAGAAAAATGCCTAATTGGCACAAGAAACTAACAGTCTCAAGAATGGAACGAAAATAACCAAATGTTCTTATCCAATGACACAAATGACTATTATATGCATGTGGACAAGATCTATTAACCTTCAATTGGACAAAGAATCAAGACCGAGGGAGGACGAAAATACCTAAATGTATCCTTTCAAATTACACAAATTATGAACTTATTGGAATGCACAAGATGATTAAAAACCCTAATTGCGACAAGAATAGCCTTTTGAGGACGAAAATGACCTAAATGTATCCATTACACAATGAACTTATTGGATGCATCAAGATGGTTAAAAACCATAATTGGACAAGGATAAGCCTAGCGAAGGACGTTAATGACCTAAAATGTTCATCCAATGACACAAATGAACTTGAACATTATAAGATGCACAGGGAATTTGGTAAACAACCTTAATTGGACAAGCATAAGCCTAGGGAGGACGATAAACGACCTAAATGTTCATCCAATTACCACAAATGAAACTTATTGGATGCACATTGCAAGCTGATTGTGTGTAACTCAAAAACACCTAATTTGGACAAGAATAAATTTATGAACACAATGTCAGAATGACAACAAATCGACTTTATTGGATACGACACGGAATTCCATAAAAACCCTAATTGCACAGAATAAGCATAGGGAGGACGAAAATGACCTAAATGTTCATCCAATTACACAAATGAACTTATTCATGCACAAGATGTTTAAAAACCCTAATTGGACAAGAATAAGCACCTAGGGAGGACGAAAATGACCTAAATGTATAATCAATGACACAAATAATGAAACTATTCGGATTGCACAAGATTGGTTTAAAAACCCTAATTGTGACAAGAAATATCCTAGAGAGGACGAAAAGACCCTAAATATATCGCAATTCACAATGACACTTATTGGATGCCACAAGATTGTTAAAAACCCTAGTTGGACAACATTACCTAGAGGAGGACGCGAAATGAAAATCTCATTCCAATGACACAAAGAACTATATTGGATGCACAAGATTGGTTTAAAAACCCTAATTGGACAAGAATAACCTAGAGAGGACGAAAATGATACTAAATGTTATGCCAATGACGAGCAACATGAACCTAGTTTGGATGCGCACAAGATTGGTTAACGAAACCCTAATTGGACAAGAATAAGCCTAGGGAGGAACGAAAGGACCTAAATGTTAATCAAATTACACAAATGAAACTGTATTGGATGCACAGAAGATGGTTAAAAACCCTAACTTTATTGGACAAGAATAAGCCTAAGGAGGACGAAAATGACCTGATCCTCATCCAACAAGATTACACAAATGACTATTATGGGATGCACAAGATGATTTAAAACCTATGGACAAGAATAAGCATAGGGAGATCGAAAATGAGACCTAATGTTCATCCAATTACACACAAACACACCTATTGGATCAACAGATTGGTTCAAAACGCACTAATGGACAAGAGAATAGCCTAGGAAGACAGGACAGAAAATGAGACTAAATGTTCAATCCAATGACACAAATTGATACCTATTGCATGCACAAGAGGTGGTAAAAACCCTAATTGGACAAGAATACGCAAGGGAGGAGAAAATGGACCTAAATGTCTCATCCAATGACACAAATGAACTATGCGGAACGCACAAGATTGGCTCCTTAAAAACCCTAATTGGACAAGAATAAGCATAGGGAGTGACGAAAAGTGACCCTAAAATGTTCATCCAATGACACAAATGAACTATTGATGCACAAGATTGGTTAAAAACCCTAACTGGACAGAATAAGTCTAGTGAGGACGAAAATGACCTAAATGTGTCGTCCTATGACACAACACACCTATTGGATGCTCAAGATATAATTAAAACTCCCTTATAATTGGACAAGAATAAGCCTAGGGAGGAACGAAAATGACCTAAATAACATGTTAATCCAAATGATAACAACACCAATGACTTATGATTGGATGCACCAAGATTAGGTTAAAAATCGATCCTAATTGGACAAGAATAAGCATAGGATGACGAAAATGATCCTAAATGTTACATCCAATGACATCAAGAACCTATATGAATTACTTATTACATGCACCACAAATTTGGTAATAAAACATGTTTTTGGACAAGAATGACGCCTCAGGGATGACGAAAATGACCTAGAAGCCTTCAATGACTACAAACGAAAGAACTTAGACGTGATTAACAATATTGGATCAACCCTGGAATTAGACTAGACATACAGCCTAGGAGACGAACGAGAATACCTATTTAATGCAACATGAATAATTCAATGACACAAATGAACCTTATTGGATGCACAATCTGGGTTAAAAACCCTAATTGGACAAGAATAAGACATAGAGAGGACGAAATGACCTAAATGTTCATCCAATGACACAAAACAAGACTTATTGGATGCACAAAAGATGGTTCAAAAACCCTAATTGGACAAGAAATAAGCCTGGAGGTGAGGACGAAAATGACCTCCTAACCAATGTTCATCCAACTGAACAACAAAAAATTGAACTGGTATTGGATGCACAAAGATTGGTTAAAATACCAAAATTGGACAAGAATAAACCTAGGGAGGACTAGAAATTGACCTATATATGTTGCATCCAACAATGACACAATGAAACTTATTGTCGCAATGCACAAGACAACGACCCATTGGTTAAAAACCCTAACATTGGGACAAGAATAAGACCTTAGGGAGGGATGAAAACGACCTAAATGTTCACGTCAATGACAACCAAATGAACTTATTTGGATGCACTAAGATTTGTTAAAACACTTAACAAAATGGACAATTATTAAACAACATTAGGTGGAGGACGTCAAAATGTGCACCGAAATGGTGACAATGAGCACAAAAACACATTAATGTGGATGCACCGAGACATAAACCTTGAATTGGAGAATAAGCATTAGGGCAGACGAAAAGACCTAAAATGTTCGATCAATGACACAACACCACTTATTGGATGCACAAGTATTGGTTAAAAACCCTAATTGCGACAAGAATAACCCGCGTAGGAAGGAGTGAAAATGGACGCTAAATGTTCATCCAAGTGACACAAATGAACTATGGGATGCACAAGATTTGGTTAAAACAATAATTGGACAAGAAATAAGCCTAGGGAGGACGAAATGACCTACTTATGGTTCCATCCAATGACACAAATGAACTTTATTGGAGCCACAAGATTGGTTAAAAACGCCTAATTGGACAGAAATAAGCCAAGGGAGAGACCGAAAATGAGACCTAAATTGTCTCGCCATATTGACACAAACACACCTATGGATGCACAAATAGTTAAAAATGGTTAGAAAACTAGGGAAGGACAGCTAACAAATGAACTTATGGACAAGAAGGGTTACTAAAAGCATGAAGAATAAGCAAGAGAGGACGAAAATGAGTCCCTTGTTCATATCCAATGAAGAAAAAAATTGCGAATTGGGTTGCACTAGATAGGTTACAATGTCACCCTAATTGGACAAGAATAAGCCTAGGAGGAGAAAAATGAAACAATATCGTCCTAATGTTTAATATCCCAATTATTGCACAAATTAGGAATCCCTAATTGGACAAGAACGCACCTAGGGATCTACGAAAAACACCTAAATGTTTATCAATGACACAGAACACAATTTATGCACAAGAGGTCAACAGACGACTAATGATTTCCTATAATGTATCTCATGACCTACAATGTACATCAAATGACAAAATGAACTTATTAGGATGCACACATTAAGATTGGTCAAAAATCCCTAATTGGAAGGGAGAATAAGCCTAGGGAGGACGTGTAAGGACGAACAATGACCGAAATGTTAATCCAATTACACAAATGAGGACTTATGCGAATCACAAGATTTGTTAAAAAACACTAAACTGGAAAAACTAGAATAACGCCCTAGGGAGAACGGAAATGATCACTAAAATGTTAAACATCCAATGACACAAATGAACTATATGGAAAGTCACAAGCATTGTGTTAAAAACCCTAATTGACAAGAATAAGGCCTAGGGAGGACGGAATAACTACCGAGAATGTATTCATCGCAATTACACAATGAACTTACCTTCTGGATGCACAAGATTGTTATTAAAACCCCTCTTAAGTGGACTAAAGATAAGCCAAGAGAGGAAAAATGACCTATAATGTTCCTCCAATGAACAGCAACTGAAACTTATCTGGATGCACAAGAATATCGTTAAAAAACACTAAGTTGATCAAGAATAGCCTAGGGAGACGAAAATGACTAAATGTTCATCCAATTTACACAAATGAACTTTTGGATCACAAGGATTGGTTAAAACCCTAATTGGACCAAGAATAAGCATAGGGATGCGACCGAAACTGACCTATGTCATGCCAATGACCTCAAAGTGATCTTATTGGATGCACAAGATTGGTTAAAAACCCTAATTGGACAAGAATAAGCCTAGGGATGACGAAAATGACCTAAATGTTCATCCAATGACACAAAATGAACTTATTGGATGCACAAGATTGGTTAAAAAACCCTAATTGGACAAGAATAAGCCTAGGGAGGACGAAAATGACCTAAATGTTCATCCAATGACACAAACAAACCTATTGGATGCACAAGATTGATTAAAAACCCTAATTGGACAAGAATAAGCCTAGGAGGACGAAAATGACCTAAATGTTCATCCAATGACACAAATGAACTTATTGGATGCACAAGATTGGTTAAAACCCTAATTGGACAAGAATAAGCCTAGGGAGGACGAAAATGACCTAAATGTTCATCCAATGACACAAATGAACCTATTGGATGCACAAGATTGGTTAAAAACCCTAATTGGAAAAGAATAAGCCTAGGGAGGACGAAAATGACCTAAATGTTCATCCAATGACACATGCACAAGATTGGTAAAAAAACCTATTGGATGCACAAATTAAAATTAAAAACCCTAATTGGACAAGAATAAGCCTAGGGATAAACCTAGGGAAATGACCTAAATGTTCATCCAATGACACAAATGAACCTATTGGATGCACAAGATTGATGACGAAAAAAACCCTAATTGGAAAGAATAAGCCTAGGGAGGACGAAAATGACCTAAATGTTCATCCAATGACACAAACACACCTATTTGATGCACAAGATTAATTAAAAACCCAAATTGGACAAGAATAAACCTAGGGATAACGAAAATGACCTAAATGTTCATCCAATGACACAAATGAACTTATTGGATGCACAAAATTGATTTAAAAACCCTAATTGGAAAAGAATAAGCCTAGGGAGGACGAAAATGACCTAAATGTTCATCCAATGACACAAATGAACCTATTGGATGCACAAGATTGGTTAAAAACCCTAATTGGACAAGAATAAGCCTAGGGATGACGAAAATGACCTAAATGTTCATCCAATGACACAAATACTCTTATTGGATGCACAAGATTGGTTAAAAACCCTAATTGCACAAGAATAAGGAAATGGAGGAAGAAAATGACCTAATTGTTCATCCAAT
>PGTU02001528.1:0-10635 GCA_002896215.2 Cicer echinospermum
AGAGTAGTGGAGGGATATTTATAGAAAATGGTTGATCCTTTGTGGCGGCCAAAACAGCCACCAAAGCCAACGGTACAAAATCCTTTGTGGCGGCTTTAACGGTCACAAATGAAGTCCTTTGTGGTGGCATGGGCGGCCACAACGTGCAACAGAACTATGGGAATTTGTGGCGGCCTTTGCTGCCACAAAGTGCAACGAATCAATTCTTTTGTGGCGGCCGCCACAAATGGCTTGCATTTGTGGCGGCCTTTACCCTCACAAAGTGTTGGTTTTTTGGCTGCAAAAGCCCTCACAAAAGGCTCCAATTTCAGCTGAATTTTGTGGCGGCCTAAGCCCTCATAAAATGACAATGTTGTGATTTTGTGAGGGCTTAGACAGCCACAAAATCTAGCTAAAATTTAATTTTTTGTGAGGACTTTTTCAGTCACAAATAAAGACCAATTTGAAATTTTGTATTTGTGAGGGATTTTTCGGTCACTAATTTATGAGAGTTTTTTTTCAGCTATAAAATATTTATAAAATTGACCACAAATAAGGGGATTTCTTATAGTGTACGTATAATTATTCTATAACATCAATAATTAACTACATCTAATGTCCTTTCCAAGACAAATTGACTCAGTTGTGATCCAGAACTTTGGAACTATCCAACAATAACAATCTAATTAAGTATTTTACATAACTTTTCTAACATGTAGCTTTATTACATTAAACATCAACTATAATTGCAGAACACATTGATATTTATATCAACATATATTTATATACCATAAATAATCTTATTATTCCTAAGTCTCTAAAATTTTGATCACCCGACAGAACTTACCATATATCAAGGCTGCCGAGATCACTTGTTAAGATTGGTAATTATTAATACCTACAGGTGGCGTCCCACATGCCATGACTTACTAACAATATTCTCTAGCGTTATATTACTATTAAGTAAGGATTCCCTTATATTCATAATTACATCGTTCATACCAATATAGTGGGTAAGTACTTGATGTGTAACCATATATAGATATTCATTTTTCTTATTCAATTTCATACATGAGGAGTATGTAGTAAATATCATTATCTTACTTTGGTGGAATTTGCAAGGGCTTTTAAAATTTCATTTGTCACTAAATAATGCATCTTTAATGAGGTAATAATGGTTATAGTATCGAGCTTTGGAACATTTTAATATATTTTTAAAATATCCTTTTAACATATCATAATATAAGATTGTCAAAGCTTGAATACAACATGAAAACTTCATTTTTAAATGAATTAAAAAGGGCCTTAAGAAGCGCCTGAAACTTGCTTTGCCAGGACTAGGTCATGTCCTAATTATACATTAACTTTGACAATTTTATCAAAATGTCAAGCGATGTGGAATTTAAGTGAATGACCATTCTTTAGAAAACTTATAATATCTAGTTTATAAATATGATTTTTATAATATAAGATAGGTATTCAAATAATTCGATTTTATGAAAAGAAGACGTGAAGGTACAAAAATAGGATAACAAATATTATCTAACTTGTAACCCTGAATTTCTCCTACTATATATAATTAGTGGAAATCAACTATTTCAGTGCCTAATTTAAAGTTTTTTTTTTTTTTAATTTCTAATGGTTTAAGAATCATTGTTATACTATATTTGGTGAATGTTATGAGCATTATACTGTCTCGATGTTATACGGGTTTAAAGAATTACAAATCCCCCTTATCAATTTCACCCAAATCAATTATGTGTCCTTGTAGACAAAATCCATTCATACTAGAATTATAACTCAAACATTTTATTCCTATAATCTACATCAAAATTAAACAAGAAAATTTATAGTGTAACATACTACAATGATAGCAAGTTAAATATATATATTGGAGAACCGAGTTGAGTTTTTGATAAGGACCTCAAGAGCATGAAGATGATCCATATTTTAATAAATTAGGATAATCATTATTTATTTTAATTTGTTTTGTATTAATTCTTAGTTTGCTTTCATTTGGAATTGTAATAGTTTTATTATTGATTTAGTTTATGTTATTTGTAAGTGAAGATACTTTACTTCCTTACATTAAGTTTATTTTAGAAAAAATAAGATGTAAGTTCAATATGGGCTTAGAAAATGGTGTCACTTATGATCCATTTAGATTTAGAGATAGACTTAGTATAAATAAGCATTTGTAACCTCATTGGAGGCAGATTTTTAATATTATTTTTGTGAGGCTTTGCTCTCTAGAGTTCTTGAAAGAATTCACTTTGAACTTATCAAGGTTGTTAGTCTTTGTGGTGTTCTTTTTGACTTATCAATCCCTAGATTGTGGTGTCATTTTGTTCTTGATTCGTTTGCTGAATAATAATTTTGAGTTTCCTTTACATCAAATCCTAATACTCAAATTCTATCAATTTTCGTGTTCAGTAACCTACGATCATATCTCGAGTTCTACATACTTGTTTTCGGTGATTCAACAGCCTAACTTGCGTTTCGGAACGTCATCTTTCACCTCGTTTTGGAATCGTCCAAATCGGAGTTTCGTAGCTCTGCTTATTGCGTTCCCCAACAATACGCAATTTTGACTCAAATTTGTAAGTTTCCAACCTAAAACGATCCTTAAAGTGAATCATGACAAATAGGATCATATCAGTTCTCTGCATAGTTTTTTGGATCGAAGGATTATATGGATTATAGTTTGTTATATGTGTCAATAGCACTCTTAGTTGAATAAAAGAATGAGCTTAGATTTCTTATTAATTTAATTTGTTTTTATTATTATATATTACAAGCCCATAAAAAAATTTGCTGTTTATTAAATAACCTCAAATTTGAACCAAATTTTGTATAAAAAGAATTGAATTGAAAATTAATGCAGTTTAAACCACAATAATATTCATAAGTTTGTATAGTAAAAAACGATACTTAAAATAGTTGAAACCATTATTATTTGAAACAAAAAAGAACTATTATTTTTAAACAATGTTTAAAATTGTGGTTGTTACAACGACTATCAATGGACTGTCATTTTATACTTAGCAACAGTTAAATATATGTCATTTCAAGCGATGTCGTCTTTATTTACTGTCACAGTTAAAACCGTTATAATATGTTAAATTTATCGACTACAATTCTTCTTTTTTTAATCGTTGTAATTTTAGTGAAAATATGATTTTGGATGTAGACGTTTTGAAAGTGTTATTTTGAAGAATTAGTTGAGATTAAGCGTTTTGTTCTTTGAAAAGTTTAAGCGTGCTAATTGGTTTTGATTATTACTATTATTGAAACATTATCGTTGTTGCCTTGTGTTTGAAATATCTAACTAATTAATTCATTTATAATTTTTCTATTTCACTCTATATTCATTCTAGATCATTTAAAATATGAATCTAACAATATTCTTGACTTTATTCATTATGTTTCAACTCATTTAACTATACATTAAGTACTTTTATTAATAAGAGTATTTTAATAAATAAAATTTATTTTATTATTACAATCAATAACTAATTAATCATTTTCCTTAGGCGCTTATAATGAGAATGAGACAAATAGAATATTTGCTATGCTAAGTCAAAAAAAAAAAATTTCGCTTAGCTAAAAAAGTTATATTTATGTATTTTCAACGTGACATGGCCCTAACAACATTATTTTTTATTAAAAAAACAACTAACAACATTATTAATTAATCAGTTGAAAAGTCTATATATAGAGAGATTTGTGTCGTCCAAAGTCAAAGAAGTCTTAAAATAATACAATCATAGATTTTTGCTGGAATATTTTGCTTTGTTATTTAAAAATAGAATAGTATAAGTCACCTTATTGGTTGTCATAAGCATAGGAAGTTAGGCTTGGTTTTAACTTCTCCACTATATATACAGTATAATAATTGTGTTCTTTTTTATATCTATCAAATTTCAAAATTCTCTTTTTGAATGCAGAAAATGGAGACTCTATCATCTTTGAGAATTTTTAAAACTATTCTCATAATACTGTCGCTTGTATTGCTTTTCAATATTCCCACTCAGGCACAAGGTTTGAGCATTTGCTTTTAGATTTTTCGAACAATCTATCAATAGTGGTGTGTCTATTATGGATCTCTCAAAAATGATTTATAGTACTATAAAAAAATGAATTTTAAAATTTACTAAAAATAGCAAGTTTTTGTTTGGATTAACTTATTTATTTCAATTAACAATTTATCTTTTATGTTCCTTTTGTGCCTAAAACCATGATTCAACAATAAATTTTGTAATAAATTTATTAAAATATTTGTATATAGATCAAATTGAAACAAAATTACAAAATGATATTTCAATTGAAACAATTCTTACAAAGCCAAAATGACAACAATTTTTATAGCATGTAAAGTGTGGTCTTCAATTTTCAGCATGCCTTTATAATAAACATTCATCATTAAGTTGGTTGAATAATAATGTTACTATTATAGGTCTACTTTACAAGCTAAGACCCATTCAACATGACTTAGCTGCTTCAAAGGTACTCAGATTAAGTTTTTGCCATATTCACACAATATTATTGAGTCATTATTCATTACCTCATTATATATTATAAATTAATCAACATCAAATTTTCAAATATATAGATTGGGGAACCAGCTACAACTAAACCGTACGACTATATATTGAAATTTCTAAGTTCTTCAAGTTTTCCAAGTCGGGCATCGTTTCCATCTGATTTTTTGTTTGGTACCGGATCTTCTGCCCTTCAGGTATATGGTGAAAAAGAATTACCTTTGTCTTTAAATATAAAACACTATTGAAAAATTTATTTGTCTCTTTTTATTATAAAACTCTTTTTAAATTTTCAACTACATTATTTATTTCTTTATTAATTTACATCTTTGTATTCAACCAACAAGAAATATTACAATGAAAACATTATTTAGTTTTTAAATAAAATAAAAACATTAACTAATAATTATCTCTCGTGAAGGATAAAATTGTAAAAAAAAAATATTACTTGTTAATAAACTTTAGGGTAAAATAAGTTATTTGCCCCTATTTATATATCATATTTTGTTTTTAGTCCCTTTAAAAAATTTCTTCAAACAATAGTCCCTTAAATATTTTCTATCAACAATTTTAATTTCTGCTTTTAAGTCAACCTATATGTATCATTTTCCATTTGAAGAAAAGTTTTAGTTATTTGCCCCTTGTTTGAAGAAAAATTTAGAGGACTAAAAATAAAATATGTCATATTTATAGGGACAAAAAAATTAACTCTAAATTTACTACTTCCTCTGTCTCATTTTCCATTTTACAATACCAATATAACATTATTTACTTTTTTCCATTAACATAACCTTATTTATTGTATTTTATAGGGACCAAAAGTTTAACCCTAAATTTACTACTTCCTTTGTCTCATTTTCCATTTTACAATATCAATATATCATTATTTACTTTTTTTCATTAACGTACTCTTATTTATTGTATTTTAACTCATGAAACTTCTCAACTAACAACAATTAATAAATATATTTAAGTAAATAAAACTGATTTTATCAATAAAATCTACAAAATTAATCATTTTTTAAGGAATACACAAAACTCAAATCAGACAATTAAAATGAGACGAAAAAAATAATACTATCAAATTTCTTAATTATTGGAATTTGATTAATGGAGATTCATATTTTGGACAAAAGGTATATTTAATTACTTAAAATTATATAAATTAATTTATTACTAACAAGTTTTTGGTAACTTTAGATTGAAGGGGCAGGTCATGAAGGAGGAAGAAGACTTGGAATATGGGACGATATAGTTAATCAACACAAAGGTTTGAGTAATACACTTGTAATGATTAAATTAGAGAAGAAATTTATAGATGTAGTGACAAATTAATAAATTGATTCTTTTAAAGGCAAATATATTTTTTTAAATTATAAGCATCCAAGCACAAGAAGTGCAAAAGGTGACCATGTACTTAACCTAAAAGCAGAACACCACAATACGTAGTGGCTAATTCAATTTTTCAATTTATTATAGGATCTCAATTCAATTTTTCTACCCATCTTAGAATATATCATTAGCATTTGCATTAATCTCAATAACTTATTTTTTTGCTTTCTTCACAAGTAGATGTGTATGGAGATGTTGATAAATTTCCTAAAAAGATTGAACATTACAAGCGATACAAGGTGAGTTTAGTTATGGATTTATTTATTTTCTTTTTTATACAATTAAAGCATAATACATTATTTATTGAAAAATATTAATCATCAGTTTTTTTATGGGAATAACAGTCCAGTGATCTTCGTTCTTACTTCTCATTCGATATTGCATCAAACAGATAGACAATATATTAATAACAAGGAAATATACACATAAAATATTGTGTTTAATATTTTTTGAAATTATTTTATTTGTTATAATTTGTATGGTTTTGTAGGAGGATGTTCAACTTTTGAAGAAGCTTGGAGTAAATTCTTATAGAATGTCTATCTCTTGGAATAGAGTGATGCCAAGTAAACTTTTTACTTATTAGTGTTGATTTTTTTTTCCACATTCTTTGTAGAATTTCTCTTTAATTTGGAAAATTATAAAAGTCAATTTTTTGACGACATTTGTCAAATCATCATAAACAGATGATACATAAGATAAATCAAACAAAGTCAAACAAAATGTTTAACATATATAATATAATAAAATATCTAATATTTACAATTCAAGATACTACAATAGAACACAAAAATAATAAAAGATCGAAATAAAGACTAAAAAAAATTAAAAGGCTAAACATATCATTTATAATTATATTTTATATTTCATCGATATGGAAAGAAAATTAAAAAGTTTACCCAAATATATAATAAATCAATCATATATATCTTCCAATGTCCAATGTTGATGTTTGTTTTATAAAATGTTATGATGAGGTGGCACATATGATAGCTAGCATTGTCGGAAATTATTCGGTAAACTCTTTTTTTTCAACGGTATTCATTATACTCTATTTCATATGCACAACAAATAATGATATGGCATACATTCTTTTTATTTTTTGAAATATTTAATAATACTAGTCCAATTATATTTCTTTTCATTTTCAATGATCAATTGTATAGAAGGGACCTTGGAAGGAGGTATAAACAAAGAAGGTATCAACTTCTACAACAATTTGATCAATGAGTTACTCAAAAATGGTATGATTTGAAGTATCTAATATTCATTGTAATAATTGGGTTCAGTAAGAAAATTGTTTAAAATACTACAACAGCTTTAAGTTTTTTGCTTTACATGGTCAAATTTTATATCCTGGTATTGAACCTTTTGTGACTATCCTTCACTTTGACTATCCATTGGCTCTTAAACAAAAGTTTGGTGGTTTCTTAAATCACTCCATTGTGTAAGCTTATCTTAATATAATCTCATCTAGATATTTTATTTTTAATAAATTGATTTAACTTTATGTTAATCTATACAAAATATTACAGAATTTCACAATACATGATTATATTGTTTATGTTAAAATTAAATTTTAGAAAACATTACAAGGATTATAGTGAGCTTCTATTTAAAACATATGGGGATAGAGTAAAATATTGGACAACTATCAATGAAGTTGAAGTCACATCTATATTTCAATACATGTTAAACATCGATAATATCTCTACGGATGAGGAATGCAAAACTACTAGAAAATGTACACTATCATACACTTTACTTCATAATTTTCTCCTTGCCCATGCTACAGCATCAAAGTTATATAGAACAAAATTCCAGGTAAGACACATTGTGAATATTGCATTACATATACAACAACAACAATAGCTCAAAATATATGTGTATTAATGGAAGATATTATAACAATGAAAGGAATGAAGAGAATCTCAAGTATAAACATTAATCAAACTAGTTTATAAAATAAGGGGCAATCAAAATGTTTTAACTTTTCATTGATTACTTGATTTAGGCAATTCAAGGGGGAGAAATAGGATTCGCTCTTTCGTCAGGATGTTATGTGCCCTACAGTTCCAAACTAGAGGATGTGGCTGCTACTCAAAGATTAATGGATTTTTATTGGGGATGGTTAGTGCATTTTACTTACCCTATAAATCACACACCTTTTGTATTTTATCAATAGAGTAATGTTCTACTTCTTTAATTTTTATATCCATTTTTAATCGTCAATAGATATATATATCAATTTTTTTTATACATTTATTTCAATATACAGGATTTTAGATCCGGTGTTCCATGGGAATTACCCAAAAATAATGAGAAAGCTAGTGGGAAATAGACTACCCAAATTCACTAAAAAAGAGAAAAAAATGTTAAAAGGAAGCACAAACTTTATCGGGATCAATTATTATACCTCTCACTTTGTTATATATGAACCGAATAGAACCAAGTCTATTGGTGACAATTATGATGCTTTAGCTCGATCGGAAGGTATGTTTTTGCTCAAACAAAGTTCTAAATTTAATAATAATAATACTAAAATGTAAACAAAAACTTAACTATTAAAAAATGGTAACTGAAGTTGACAATAACGACTATATCAATTGAATTGTACTTATTTGATATGCAAGAAAAGTTACTATTATTAATTGATTACTAATTCTTGATTATTATTTTATAATTGTAGTTTTTAACTCAGAAGGAAAACCCCTTGGTTATAAGGTGAGAAAATAATTATAATAATTTAAAAGAATAACATTTGTTTGGGGAATAATGTAATTACTATAATTTAACTTTTTGTTCGTTGTTGATAACTTGTAGGATCCATATGCTTGGAACTATGTCTATTCAGAAGGATTATATAATATGTTACTTTACATTAAGGAAAAGTACAACAATCCCAAAATATACATCACTGAAAATGGTTGGTGTTGCTTTTGATCACACTTACATAAATATAACTATCATCTATAATTCATGCCACAAAAAGGATTAATCAATTTTCTTTTCTTTGCGATATTCTCTTTATATAGGTGTTGCTTCTAACAAAATCCCAAATCCATTGAAAGACGAGCACCAAATTGCTTATATTGCCGCACATATAAACGCTACCAAAGCAGCAATTAAGTAAGTCATTTTTCTCATCCGTATAATTTCATGGCTAATAAAGAAATATTATATGACATAATTGATAATTTATAGAATTGAACTTATTCCTTTCACCTATTAAATATGCATGTGTGTTTTATTTTTGTATGATTTAATGTTCTTTTTTAAAATCTATTTCTTTCGTATTTGTATGGTGTTTGTCTATCACAAACATGTATAATATTTTTACTCAACTTAAAGAGAGTTAATAAAAAATTTGAAACAAATTATGAATACTATATTTTATTATATGAATTGATCCAAGTACATTTTTAAGAGAAAAGGAGAAAATTATAACAAGTTATAATAAGATAGAGTTTAGTGAATATGGTATGATAGTAATAGAATTATTTTATAATAAAATTATTTAATATTATCATTCAATCATTTCACTATAAATATAGTTGTTGAGTTAGTCTAAAAAGTAATATAACAATATAACATCATAATGAAATATAATTGAAGGGTGTAAATTTTTTTAAATTGTTAGAGCATATGTTTTGAAGTCTTTCTAATAACTAGTTTTTTTACTCAAAAGGGTATTACGTATTTTGAATGAGTTGTGATATTTAAATATCTATTATTATTGGTTTGTAATATATCTTATATGATCAAAAGGCGACAAATTTTAAAGTGATGACACATATAAACATTACCATGAAAGGTACTTGGATGTGAAATAGTGCTTCACTTTTTGATGAAAAAACAATGTGCTTTTATAACTTGTTTTCAAAAGAAACTAATTTTTTTTTTATTGTTTTTATATGTTTACATTGATAGCGATGGCGCAAACGTTCGCGGTTATTTTGCATGGGCAGCATTTGATACATTTGAATTTCAAGCAGGCTATTCTGGAAATTGGGGACTTTATCATGTTGATTTTAATGATAATCTCAAGCGTATACCAACTGACGCAGCTAAATGGTATAGAAAATATTTGACACATGATTTGAGAGACTAAACATTATTTGGATTGGACACAACTTATAAACATAAGAACATCAATAAAAATGGAGAAGTAGGAAAGGAATTCCACTTGAAATTTGATTGTTTACTATATGGTTTTTAGTCCTTTCTTTAATCGAAATTTTTAATAGGATTCACCTTTGTAATTTGAATTTATACTACTTTTGATATTCATGTGATGTAGGGTATATATTTACTCATCTAAGTTCATATTAGATATAGATATTTCAGATTAAGTAAATAAAATTACTTTAAGAAAATATATAACATAGAGTATATTTATTGTTTTCAACCATAATATTATTGACCATAGAAAATTGTAAGAATATACAATTGTGAAATAAAATTTATATTATAGTAACACAACAACCGTTTGTTAAAACAAGAATATTAACAAACTATTTTCACCAATAAAGCGTTATGGATATTATAATATTTTAATTATCATTGTAATTTTACTATTATTTTACAAAATTAATTTTCAATATTATGATTACTACATTATCCAACAAAATAGTAAATAAATAAATAAATCACTCTCCATTATTTTATTTGACTTAATTTCAATATCAATCCCGTTAAAACAATCTACTCCTCAGGGATTAGT
>PGTU02001529.1:0-11852 GCA_002896215.2 Cicer echinospermum
TCCAACCTATTTCTTGATCTCTGACCTGAGTCCCATTTCAAACTTGATGCACTTAGAATTTTCTCCTGCCTCTCCAACATAGAGTGGATAGTACCTGGATAATTCCTCGGACTTAGCAGCATACTACGCTACTGACATATTTCCTTGTTCCAATTTAACAAATTCCATCTCCTTTCTATTACAGATATCTTCAGGGAAATACTTAATTAGAAACATGTTCTTGAATATAGCCCAAGTAATTGCTAGTGTTTGAAATCCGACACGGAACTTGGAACACAATTATAAAATTAGAAGAAGAATGCTAAAAGAGTCTCTCGGTCCTCGATTTCATCTGGACTTTGAAGGAGATTTTCTTACCCCTCGAAAAAAAGAACCGAAATCTATATTTTTAGACCAGACTTTGGCTAGTGTTTGAAATCTAGCGCAGAACTCGGAACACAATTATAAATTTTGGAGAAGAATGATATAAGGGTCTCCAAGTCCTAGATTTCATCGGGAATTTTCGGGAGAATTTCGTACCACCCGACTAAAATGGACCAAAATCCGTATTTTTGAACTAGACGATTGTTTGTGTTTGGAATCTGATGCGGAACCTGAAACACAGTTTTAACTTTAGAAGAAGAATGTTATAAGGGTCTATCGTGTAGGAAATTATGACCCCTATTAAAAAAAATATGAGAATTATTATCAACAAGATTATCTAATTATTTCCTAAGTGATGAATTAAAATCAATCACAATCAAATTCAACTTGTTTAATTTTAATTCCTATTTTAACAGTAAAAGATTCATACAGATTATTCACAGCGGAAGTTTATAATCACATGCAAGATTAATATGAAAAGTAAAGAGAGATAGGAAATAGTGCACTAGGATTTTTATACTGGTTCGACTATCACTTTGATAGCCTACATCCAGTCCTGAAATCCAACACAGATTTCAGCCTTCACTAGAATTGATTTAAGGGAATATTTTTACAGACTTTCCAGCGTCACATCCTATCCATCCACTCACAATCACTTCTATCGCAATTACCAAACCTATCCCTAAGAGATTACTCGTCAGAATTCTAGCGAGATCAAGCTGAGGTTCTTTTAGAGAACACAAGCATTCCAAAAGATTACCACCAGTGTACTTACTGGATTTCTAAAACTTCAATTACAAAAATTTGTCTTCACAAAGAACTAAAGAATATCAAGACTTTGACTCAATCACAATGTAGGATCTCACACAAAAGTATTTAGCCCAATGAGTATTTGTGTGTGCTAACAATTTTTCTCTCAAAGTGTTTTTCAGTTTTTTTTGTTATGAAAAAGTGTTACAGTTGTTATTCAAAAAAAAATGATTGAATCAGCTTATATATATTCAGAAAAACATCAGGTCATCGATTGTATCAAAGTTTAAACTAGCTAATCGATTGCCCAATCGATTTTCGCGTGTCTTGTGTTTTCTTGAATCTGAAAAATATAGTCATGAATCGATTGCCAATCGATTCTTTTAATACATGGAATCAGAAACTAAACTAAGATAATATCAAGAATCGATTGAGTATCGATTTAGGTGTTTTGTTCAAACAACGAGCAAAACAATCGATTCTCAGTCGACGTATATTCATAGTTCTAATCGATTTGGCAATGAAACTGAATCTTCCTGTAACTCAAACATTTAGCTTCAATCGATTCGTCAACCGATTGTGCTATCACAGTGACTTCAGCCATTTTGTCAAATCAATGTGCCAATCAATTTATTCAAAGTGTTCTGATAAATGATTAACTTTCAATCGATACCTAATCGATTGCCACAAACTTGTAGTTTTAGAAATCTAATTCAATTGATGTTCAATCGATTTGATGGTCACATAACCTATTCCTGATGAAAAACTTTGTCACAATCGATTTGCCATCGATGATTCAGTAATTGGTTGGTTCTGTGAAATCACACAATCGATTACTTCATTGATGTCCAATCGATTGTCCAATTAGATTGGATTAAGCCCAGAACTCAGTTTCACTAAAAAAACTTTAAGTAAATCGATTTCCAATCGATTTACGTAAGTAAAAACTCTTGTCTGAGTCCAGACAATCGATTGCCCAATTGATTCATCAATTGACTTATTAGTGATTGATTTACTTTCTTGGCAAATACTTAGGTATGAAATCATAGTGATTAGTCACTAAACAACTACTATGACAACTAATCACACTATACATATTTGCATCTTCTCAAGGCACATCCTCCAATTTGGTTGATTCCTTGAGTTCCAAGCTTTGTTCCAAGTGTATAGTGTCTGCTTGTTTTCCTAAAATGTATTCTCAATTCAAATCATAGATCAATCAAATACTTCATATGTTATTGTATGTTTGGGGAATTAATCAAGAAACATGATCAGGGAAGCTCATGACTTACAAACTCCCCGTTTTTGATTAATGACACAGTTTAACCTTGAGATTATTTTAGAATCTCCCTTGAATTTTAGAGTTTATATACATTTCAACAACATGGCACAAATTGGTATCAGAGTACAAACCAAGGTAATTATTATGTATCAGAATGCATTATGTATCAGATCTATGGGCATATCACATATCAGGCAATAATCAGAGCATATAAATCAATAGCATAAGTTCAATTTGATACCAATCACCAATGTAATATCACAAGTTAAACCAATCTCCCCTTTTGTCATTGCATATAAAACAAATATAAGAGAGAGTGATTAATCAAAAAGGAACCATTTAAGATATATACACATACTAGAAAATAACGCTTTTAGAGAACCACATTTCGGTCACTAAATGGAGAAAAATCGTCACTAAATCGTTAGCGACTAATTAGTGACCAATTTAAATCAGTTGGTTAACTGCTCGTCGTTAGCTGTTGCGACCATATTTAAAGCGACCAGATTTAAGTGACCGTTTTACGACCGAATTTAGTGACGAATTAAGCGACCGAATTTAGCTGACCGGTTTAGTGACCGGAATTTAGTAACCGATTTTGTGACCAAATTTTGAGACTGAATAGTGACTAACGTTTTGAGACTATTAGCAACCACTTTAAATAATTTGCTTTATCATTATGACTGGTTTAGAGACGAAATTTGTGACAAATTGTTATATTTATAAAATATTCGGTCACCATTCAGTTTCTACAACAGAAGATTAAAAAGAATTATTTTGTTCTCAAAAGGTCTTGTTTAACGATTTAATCAGAATATTAGATGATTTTTATTGTGTAAAATTCTTATTCCTTAAATCATTAGACTTCAATGGAGGTATAGACATGGAAATGGTGCTACTAGGCTCTAATTGCTTCATAGGGTTATCCAAATAGAACCAAGTGATCCAAGGTGACCCAGCTTCAAAGTATTGAATAATAATTATAAAATCAAAATAAAGTCAGTAGCAATCCATGAAACCAAAGCAAATGTCTTAGAAAAACAAAATAAAAAATTTAAGTAGAAATTCAGAAGAAAATTAAGAAACTACCTGAAAGTGTGCTTAGGACTACCAGATGTTACGTTAGGGTTCCTCAATTGAAAAAGAAAATAAATTAAGAAATGAGAACCATGGCAGCGAATTAGGGTTCATGCGATTTTGGGAAAAACAGAGAGGCAAAATGCAAACCGGGTGGAAGTTGATTAGGGTTCGTGCTACTATTGATATTTTGGTGCTATCACTACCACGTAACTGGCGTTTACTGGGACATTGAAGGTTGCGAAGATGGAGATGTAATGGAACGGGAGATGGTGTTATTGAGGCCTTAAAGATGATCGAGATGATAGGAGAAAGTGAATGGAGGAATGAAGGAGAACGGTGAGAACGAAAAATGAGGCACTAGGGTTGCGAGGATGAAGGAGGACGGTGAGAACGAGATAATGGAGGCACTAGGGTTTGCGAGGATGAAGGAGAAAGTTGAACGAAAACGAAAAATGGAGGCACTAGGGTTTTGGGAAAAATGGAGGCACAAGGGTTTGCGCGGATGAAGGAGAACGGTAGTATCCTTGAGTGTTTTATGGTAGTGCGAAATATGTTTGGCATTATCATATTTTATATTTAATATTATCATATTTTTAAGCATTACGTTTGGGGTGTATTTTAAAATAAATTTTTTTTTATGATATGTATTTGTTTTTAAATAAAAATATTTAATTTTCTAAATTGGTTGTTAAATCTAGCTTTTTAGATATAGAGATTCAGAAAATCTAGTTTTAAAAGAAGAAAATAGATTTTTGATGGTCTCTAAAGCGGTCGCTAATAAATTGGTTTCTGAATCGATCGCCTAAAATATATTTGTGACTACTTTAGAGATACATTTAGTTTTAGTTAACTATTATAAATATTTTGTCTACAAAAATATTTCACATTTTTCTTTTTTATATTAATAAAGAAATTTAAAATATGTAATTAAAAATTGTTAGCGACCGATTTAGTGACAAAATATATTTTTAGTTTTAAGATTTAAAATTTTCAGCTCTACTTTGGTCGCTAGGTGAAAGACAAATTTTCTATTAGTAATATTAGCGACTGAATTTTTGGCTCGCCGAAATTTAGTTCGATTCAATCACTAAATTTCATTAGTCGACCGATTTAGTTGACGAAAAAAATATTTAGTTTCTAAATTCAAAATTATGGTTTCTATTTCGGTCGCTAGTGTGACTGAAGATATTCGGTCTCTAAATCAGTCACTATAGCGCGAAAATTCTAGTAGTGATACAAAATATTACAAAGCAACAAAGAAAAAACTAAATCCAATCACTAAATAGGACTGCTCTCATTATCATCAACGGGAGAGGTTGAGACTGCGTATTATCCTCTCAGCAAGTGTCTCCTCACCATGAGGTTTAGCACTTTCTAGATTGTAGGATTTTGTTCTTCAGCTACTTGCCCTGCCAATTCTCAACAATGTCTTTCAAAGGACATTTTGAGACCCAAAGTGCTCTTGGATGGCATCCACATCTGAAACTACTGAGTTCAAAGTGCTTGTGAGTTTCTTAAAGAGAGGCTTCCACACTTGCATTGTGGGCAGCCTGAGATTCATCAGCTCCGCAGCTTAGCCATAAGCTCAGATGTGCTTCAGTTGGTTCCATCACTTGGTTGTGCTTGATCAGCACTTGGTGCATCCTTGTCCATGCCATTGATCCTTTTCAATTGCATCTGGTTAACAATGGATTCACCAAAGGTAAAGTGGTCTTAATTGATTCTTCATTGGCACAAGAAGAAACCTTGAAGTGCCTCAGAATCTTGTAATCAACTGGGGCAGGGGAGCAGTAGCTTGCCTTGTGCTGATTCACATATTCAGCAACACGATCAGTCCAACTCATCTTGAACTCCTTGTACAGTCCCAAACAGGGAGATATCCAGCCTCTATACAACGGCGTGATTTCCAGAGCGAGTACTAACATCCAGAGGAAGATTGAGAAGATTAAAGATGCCAGGAAATTTGAAGTTGGTGATGAGATATGAATTTTCTGATGGTGTAAAACGGTTGAGAAAATCGATTTAGGGTTTATATAGAACTGTTCAGAATCGATTTTCCAATCGATTTTATTCACTTCTAGGTTTACCAAATCGATTGTCAACGCTTGTGTTACCGTTACTTAGTGAAACTAAATATTATCCGTTACACCCACTTCCAACAGCTATAATTTTACTCAACAGTCGTCTTGTAAATCGATTTCAAATCGATTCGTTATTGATTCCTTCAGTTATTAAATCGATTCCAAATCGATTCCTCATGACGTTCAGAAATCTCTAATTCAGCATCGATTTCCAATGATCATTATAAGTGCAGGTTCCAAAAATCTGATTTCAATCGATTTCCCAATCGATGCTCGGTTAGAGGTTGGAAACTTCATATTTGTGGATGTCTTAACCAAACAATCGATTATCAAATCGATTCTTTAACGATTTTCCAATCTTCCATCGATTCCTCAATCGATTGAGATGATGTATCTATACAGCAATAGACTTCTGAGATGTGCTAAATCGATTATGAAATCGATTATAGAGTTATGTGCATAGACAAATAAGACACTATGTACCATAAATCGATTATGCAATCGAATTATCGTGTTTTCAATTTTACCAATTAAAACACTGCTGCATCATAAATCGATTATACAATTGTTTTGTAATGCAGTTTTCCTATCTGGTCACAGGATAATCGATGTTACAATCGATTTTTGTCACAAGGATCAGATTTCATTGATCTCTAAATACCAAAGTTTATTCTTATAAAGAAGAAACTGTCCTTAGGTAGGCTTTGGTGAAAATATCAGCAACTGATCAGTTGTTGACATATTCAAGCTTGATCTTGTTGATATTGACTCTATAAAGTGATGCCTAATCTCATATGTTTGGTTCTAGAATGCAGTGACAGGGTTCTTAGTGATATTTATAGCACTAGTATTATCACACATGATGGCACAGTAATAGATCAACAAAACAGTCAAAGTGTTGTTGCATCCCATAAGATTTGTGCAGACAGCTTTCCAGCCAGCTACATATTTCGCTTCAGCTTTGAAATGCAACACTATTTGTTTCTTGCTATTTGCCAGATACAAGTGAGTTCCTAATAGTTGGAAAGTACTAGATGTACTTTTTCTGTCCATTTGCAGCCAGCAAATCAGAAATCAGAATAACCAACTAGAATGCAAGTTAAGATCCCTAGATACCACAAACCTAGATTTTTGGTTCCTATAAGATATCTAAAATCCTTTGGACTGCACTTAGATGGGATTCTTTGGATTGGCTTTGGTATCTAGCACACTGCAAACACTAACATAATGTCTGGTCTAACTAGCTGTAAGGTATAGTAGGATCCTATCATCCTCTAACATTGTCACATCAACAGATTTTCCTTCTCATCTCTATCTAAATGACAAGCTTGACTCATGGGTGTCAATGGATTTAACTTATCAAACCCAAACTTCTTTAAAAGATCATTACAGTATTTGGTTTTGACTTAGGAAAATGCCATTCTTGTTTGTTGATTTGAATCCCAAGAAGTAAGTTATTCTCCATCATGGACATTTCAAATTTTCCTTTCATTGTATTTTCAAATTCTTTACAAAAGCTTATTGTTGTTGATCCAAAAATTATGTCATCAACATAAATTTGGACCAAAGAATGTTCTTTTCCTTGTCTTTTGATAAAAAGTTGTTCTTATCTACTACATTTCCCTTGAAAAATTTCTTGTAAGAGGAAATTGCTTAGCTTTTCATACCAAGCTCTTGGAGTTGTTTCAAGCCATAGAGGGCTTTTGTCAGTTTTAAACACATGATTTGGAAACATAGGATCTTCAAAACCAGGTGTTTGCACTAACAAGACTTCCTCTTGGATGTCTCCATTATAAAGGCACTTTTACATCCATTTATATAGTTTAAAGTCCATTAT
The DNA here is from genome assembly GCA_002896215.2 of Cicer echinospermum. Lineage (NCBI taxonomy): Eukaryota > Viridiplantae > Streptophyta > Magnoliopsida > Fabales > Fabaceae > Cicer > Cicer echinospermum. The sequence goes on from PGTU02001529.1 coordinate 7,394, forward strand.
ACATGCATTAAAGCAGGCAGGATTCTAATGGCTTTAGTCTAGCTACAGGGCATAGGTTTCATCATAGTCAATCCCCTCCTCTTGGTTCATCATAGCCCTTTTTCATCCATTTTGTTTCTAAACACCCACCTAGTTCCTATGACATGTTTATCTTTCTGGTTTTGAAACTAGAATCCACACTTTGTTTTCTCTCAACTGATTGAGCTCTTCTTGCATGGCAACTATCCAGTCATGGTCCAATAAGAGCTTCCCTTTATGTTTTTGGGTTCTGCTTGAGATACAAAGGCTGTGAAGTTGCAAAAATGTCTGAGGGATTTTCTAGTTGACACTCCTTTTGAATCTCTCCTATAATGTTGTCAATGGGATGGTTTTGTTAAACTTCCATTCCTTAGGTAAATCATCTCCCTAATAGGTCTACACAATCAAGGTTGTTTGGATACAGGTTATTAGGTTCTATTGGTTCAGATTCTACAATATCATCCACAAGAATCACTAACTATAGGAGGAGTGTTTTCAAGTTTTCAGCAAACATTTCATCAAACTTTACATGAACGATCCTCTATAGTTTTGGTTCTCTTATTGTAGATTCTATAGGCCTTAATAGACTGGGAATAACCTAGAAAAATACCCTCATCTGCCTTAGATTCAAACTTTCCTAGATGTTATCTTTGCCATTGTTTAATACAAAGGCACTTGCATCCAAAGACCCTAAAGTAAGAGATGTTTGGTTTTCTACCCTTGTATAACTCATAGGGAGTTTTTCTAAGTATTAGCCTTTATAAGAACTCTACTTCCTACATGTGTGGAAAGTGTTTTAGCATCAGCCCAGAAATACTTAGGAGATTTGAGTCTTAAATCATAGTTCTAGCTAGTTCTCTAAAGACCTATATTCCTTCTACAACTTCCATTTGCTGTGGAGTTCTAGGGGCTGAGTATATATGGTGAATTCCATTCTGTTCACAGTAAGTATTAAAGGAATCATTCTGGAATTCTCCACCATGATCACTCTTGATGGAGATTATTTTCTGGTTCTTCCTCATTTTGAACTAAGTTTGCAAATCTTTTGAAAATAGAGAAGGCTCACTCTTGTGAGTCAGAAAAAATGTCCAAGTATATCCAGAGTAAGATTCTACTAACATACCATACAAGTTTCCTCCAAAACTTCTAACTTGAAGATGCGACCAACAGGTCCATATGTATCAACTATGTTAAAACCCTATTGGTTTGGACTAAATCTATTGGGGGAAGGATGACTTAACTAGCTTACTCTTCTCACAAGGAATCACACAACTTATCCTTAATGAACTTTCTATTTGGGATCTAGAACTATCTGTTTACTAACTAGTTTGTTCAGGTGGTCCATATGTATATGAGCCACTCTTATGCCATAACCAGTTTCACAAGCATTGGAATAATAGCAGCAAATAGTACTAGCAAGCAAAGCATTAAAATCAAGCATGTAAATGTTATTTGATTCTGTCACCTACAACCCTTATGTCTTATTCTCCTTGTGCTCAATTATACAAGACTGAGATGTAAAATTTACTTTGGAATTCCCTTAATCACAGAGTTGACTATACTAATCAATTTGGTGTTTGATCCTTTGACATAAAGACGTCTTTTGATCACTGTAGTCGATTCGTTTCCTATATCTCCAATACCGAGTATCTTACCTTTTGTTATTGTCACCGTATTTAACAAATCCATATCTTTTAAGTTCAGAGACAAAGAAACTTTGACTTGTCTCCAGTCATATGCTGGAACATCCACTATCTAGGTACCATGAATGAGTCCTGATTGTCAAGCATTATCTGCAAAAAAATGATTCAAATTTTAGTTTTAGGTACCAAATTCAAATTGGGTTCCTGGAGGGTTAGTTTCAACATTGTGTCTTACTTTCCAAATCTGTTTCCATCCTCTGTTAGCCAGTTTTTTCAGTTCAATTAAAAACATATGACCTTTTACAGCAAAAGTGAATAAAACAGAGAGGATGAATTCTGATTTGTTTTGTGAAGATATCTGCATATGCTTAGATCTACAAACTTCTGATTCTTTTTTAACATTCCTGTTTTGTCTATAGCCAAGTCAAGATCTTTTACAATTTTAGATTTCCTTTGGTTTCCAAGAAGCATATCTAAATTGTTTTTAACCACTATTGAACTTTTTCTAAATCAACAATTTCAGTGCATACGTTTCCTTTTCAGATTTTTCATTGTGTCTTTTAAGAGACCATGTTCAACTTAATCTCATCATAAAGCATGCACTTTTTCTTCTAACAGTTTAGTGCTAATTAACCGTTTGATACATTAACATATTCATCATGTAGTCATTTAAATGCGTCACTGTAATTATCATAAGAGGATTGATTTAGAACTTATCTCACTATCAGAATCTGAATCTGTTTTGTGGCCATAGACAAAGATAAGCTTCTTCATCTTCTAAAGATGCATATGACTCTTCATCATTTATCGTTCCAGGCAATTAGGCTTTTTCTGGTCTTAGGAGGTGGTTGATTGCCTTTAGCCTTTGAAGTCTTTATTCTGTTTTGCAATTGGAAGCACTCAGATTTATATGTCCTGTCTTCCCACACTCAAGCAGGTTATCTTGCTGTCAGTGTCTTTTGAAACTTGAGGGTTTCTTGACTTGCTATCTTTCTTTTTAGAAACTTTTTGAATTTTCGACAAGTAATCCAGTTCTGAATCTTCATCGGTCTCACTATTTGAATCGTCAGTGCAGATCTCTTGTTCAGACTTGTTTGATGTGCTTGGACTTAAAAGAGACAACCCTTTTCTTTTTCTATCAGTCTGTTCAGCTTCACTCATCTATGCAGTCCCATCTCATGCTCTCTTAATATTTCCAAATAGTGTGGCAATTCACATGCCTAACCAAGGTCTTTTGATTCTGCTATGGCAGTGATTTTCTGGCTGCACTCTCTGGTCAAGCAACCTCACACCTTTGCTGATTTTGTTGTTCATTGGTCAAATCCACCTTGTAGACTCTTGATGCCCAATTGTAGGAAATTATGACCTCTATTAAAAAAAATATGAGAAATTATTATCAACAAGATTATCTAATTTCCTAAGTGATGAATTAAAACACACAATCAAATTCACTTGTTAATTTTAATTCCTATTTTAAACGTAAAGTATTCATACAGATTATTCACAGCGGGAAGTTTATAACACATGCAAAGATTAAATATGAAAAGTAAGAGAGATAGGAAATAGTGCACTAGGATTTTCTATACTGGTTCGACTATCACTTTGATAGCCTAAATCCAGTCCTGAATCCAACACAGATTTCAGCCTTTCACTAGAAATGATTTGAGGATATTTTTCAGAGCTTTCAGCGTCACATCCTACCTCCAACTCACAAATCACTTCATCGCAATACCAACCATCCCTAAGAATTACTCGTCATATCCTAGCAAGATCAGCTGAGGTTTCTTTTAGATGAACACAAGATCCAAAAGATAAACCACCAATGTACTTACTGGATTTCTAAAACTCAATTTACAAAATTTGTCTTACAAAGAACTAATGAATATCAAGCTTTGACTCAATACAATGTAGGTCCTCACACAAAAAGTATTTGCAATGAGTATTGTGTGTTGTAACAAATTCTCTCAAAGTGGTTTTTTCAGTTTTTTTTGTTTATGAAAAAGTGTTATCAGTTGTTATTAAATAAAATGATGCAATCAGCTTATATATATTCAGAAAAACATCAGGTCAATCGATTGCTCAAATCGATTGTATCAAAGTTTAAAACTACTTAATCGATTGCCCAATCGATTTTTCGCGTGTCTGTTTTTCTTTGAATCTTGAAAATATATAGCATGAATCAATTCCAACGATTCTTTTAATACAGAATCAAGCAAACTGAAACTAAGAATATATCAGAATCGATTGAGTAATCGATTTTAGGTGGTTTCGTTCAAACAACGAGATCAAAACAATCGATTGCTTCAGTCGATTGTATATTCATATTCTAATCGTTTGGCAATAAACTTGAATTCTGTCTGTAACTTCCAAACATTTAGCTTCAATCGATCGTCAACCGATTAATCTATCACAGTGACTTTCAGCCATTTTTTTCAAAATCAATGTCCAATCGATTTATTCCCAAAAGTGTTTTGATAAAGATCTAACTTCATCGATTACCTAATCGATTGCCACAAAACTTTAGTTAAGAATCTTTAATCAATTTTGATGTTTCCCAATCATTTGATGGATCACAGAAACCTATTCCTGATGAAAAACTTTGTCACAATCGTTGATTCAGTAATTGTTAGTTGTGAATCACACCAATCGATTACTCAATTGATGTCCCAATCATTTGTCCAATAGATTTGGATTAAAGCCAGACCAAGGTTTCACTAAAACCTTTAAGTAATGATTTCAATCGATTTACGTAGTAAAAACTCTTGTTCTGAGTCAGACAATCGATTGCCCAATTGATT
>PGTU02001532.1:0-14733 GCA_002896215.2 Cicer echinospermum
TTAAACTTCACAAAGAGATGACGTTAAAACTCCACATGGATGTGTCTTGTACCCCACATATAGATGAGTTTTAAACTTCACAAAGAGATGAAGTTTAAACTTCACATGGATGAGTCTTGTACCCCACATATGGATGAGTATTAAACTTCACAAAAAGATGAAGTTTAAACTTCACATAGATGGGTTTTGTACCCCACATATAGATTAGTATTAAACTTCATAAAGAGATGAAGTTTAAACTCCACAAGGATATATCTTGTACCCCACATATAGATGAGTATTAAACTTCACAAAGAGATGAGGTTTAAACTTCACATGGATGGGTCTTTTACCCCGCATATGGATGAGTATTAAACTTCACAAAGAGATGAGGTTTAAACTCCAATAGATTGGGTTTTGACCCCCACACTTAGATGAGTATTAAACCTCACAAAGAGATGAGGTTTAAACTCCACATGGATGGGTCTTGTACCCCACATATAGATGTGTATTAAACTTCACAAAGATATGAGGTTTAAACTTCACACGAATGAGTCTTGTGTCCCACATGTAGATGAGTATTAAACTTCACAAAGAGATGAGGTTTAAACTCCATAGGGATGGGTCTTGTACCCTACATCTAGATGAGTTTTAAACTTCACAAAGAGATAAGATTTAAACCCCACACGAATGGGTCTGCCCCAACATATCACAGAATGAGTATTAAACTTCACAAGAGATGAGTTTAAACCCACAACACAGATGGGTCTTGTATCTCACACTGGATGAGTGGGTGCTCCACATGATGAGATAATACTCACTCCATGGAAGAAGTATATCTCTATTATTGAATTGATTGATTATTTTCTGCTGAATAAATGTGTATATTAGATTTATTTGATTATTGTATATTTAGAATATCGTTAGTTTAATTGATGATTTTTTATTAAATATTGAAATAGTTGGTTATTATAGAGAAATCTTAGTTATATCATGAATATTTCTGAAGAATATCATTGGAAGAAGGCGGGTCCCATGATTGATTTTTCCGGTTACAGCTCCTGCTGAGAACAATACTTGATTTAAAATTGTGTGTATTATTCACTGGGATTTAGTATCTCATTAAAGTGTTGTTTTCAGAGACTGAGACCGTTGGGGGACGTCGAGAGTTGAAACGTCTTCTCCCTTGAGAAGAGGTGATTTTCTTCGATTAAGGGTAGTAGGTCAAGAAATAAACAAGGCATATGTCTACATTGTACTTTATTTCGGGATTATATATTATTTGTCCATTTTTTGAAATATTTTAAAATTATTTAAAAAATTTCCCAAAGTTTTTAAAAGGATTTAAGTTTTAAAGATTTCATAAAATTACTTGTTTTTGGGACATTTCATTATTTATTATATTACCTTATTCTCTTGTATAATAAATTTTTTTTTCCATTATTACCTCACATTGTTAATATCCACGTAATGGTATTACATTCTTTTACATTTAGAACTAAAATAATTGTTTATCCAAAAATCAATCATGTTCTCCGTTACATTTAACAATGAAATAAAAGATTATACACATTCAATTAAAAATTAGTGTTACACAAATAATCACCAAAACTTGCCAACACTTAAATAATTTAAATGACTACTTATCAATTTTTTTTTATGAGTTGGATTTCTGATTTGTCATGTTTAATAATCCTTTAGGATTTTTTTAAAAGTATCTTTGTAAATATTCTATTACTTTATAGTAAGTTCACTATCGTTAAAATTAACCGTATTTTTAAAGTTTAAAAATTTATTAAAAAGACAAACAAGAACAAAAAGTGAGAGCATCATAGACCTTACTTAGAAAAAGACAAAATGGTTAAAAAAATTAATTAGGTTTCTTGTTTCTTGAACGAAAATTCTTTTTTTTTATTTTTTTTTTTACTTTTTTTTTAATCTTTGTCTTAGGAATCATTTTATGTAAACGACTATTCACATCAATAGAACATGTGTTTGAATAGCATCGTTTTTAATTCAGAAACAATAATGGGTTGCAGAATTATTCATATCAATTATATATTTGAATAAGTCATACTCAGGACTATAGCTTTTGAGTGTAAATTGACTTATCATCAGAAGAATTTGGATAATTTTGAACATTATTTTTCTTGGACACTGCATCACTCCAAGACCCAACAAAATATAGTTTATTTTAAATAAGCTTTTATTTCCAATGCTTGATTTTATAGTCATAAAGTGTAACTTTTGTGTGTCTATAGACAAATATAAATACTGCCACAACGCACACAGATAACTGTGAGGTCCCAATTTGAACCTGAGATATGATGTTCTTCCTAATAATATCGATATTGTCATTGTACTGGGCCTGACTGAAAATCATAATGTGTAACTTAGTCAATAGAAATGTGAAATCACAAATTGGAATCTAAATCTCTACATATCAAATGTCCATGGAATTACCAATTGTACTTATAGAAAACAATGATCAATAACATTTGGTAATATGCATTATCTTTTTTACTACAATGAACAGTAAAGAAATTCACAACAACGATGAGTCGTGATGAGTTGGTGACAAAAGAACAGAAACTTGTTCCACAAGGTTGAAATGTCAATTATGGTCCAAACTTTGAGCATTCCTATTGCATGTTAAGGTGCATTTTGGCAATAAAGGAGTAAACAATGTGTCGAGGTATGGGAATCTAGAGGGAATGGAGTGTGTGAAGAGAATGAGATCTAGAGAGACGGTGGAAGTGGCGGGTTTAGAGTGAAGAGGCATGAAGGGAGGGGCAGAGGAGTAGTCTTATGATGTATCAAAGACTAAGTCAACGAGGACTTCAGCTGTTGTCTCAGTTTCTGTGGAGGAAGATTCACAGGCTTGGTGTGGTGGAGTTAGATATAGGGGTGGAAGAGGTAGGTGTTTGAGGAATAGTACAGGAGATAGGTGTTTAAGTTGGAGTGTTGGACTATATAGGAGACGATGAGTTTTTGATTGAAGGGATGCAAAAATGTCCATCTAAGGTAGATGGTTGTTGCGTCTTTATTGAGTTAATGTTGACTTATTTTGTAAAAGGAAAATAACTTTTGTTGAAATTACTCTTGATTACTTTAAAGAATTAAATTGAGTTGAAGTTTTGTTGATTTATAAAATAACAGTAATTATATACTACTGATTTTATGTAATGTTTAAAAATAGATATAAAAATTTACACCATATTTTACTATGTGTTGTTTTTTAAGAAAATCATAAAGTGCTGTTGTTACGTTGGTTTAGAGGGGGGCTGTGATATGGAATCGTGAATGTGTTGGCATATTTGTTTGAAATGATTTATTTAGATAATATGAATTCATTAGAGTTTAACTTGATATAAAGTTTAAATTTTAAGAACTCAGTAGTAATTTATAATGGTACACAAAAAAAAAGTCACACAATAAAGTTACTACTAACACTACAAGGAACATTTGTATAGCTACGGAAAATTAGCCACGGATCGTAATCCGTTGGTAATTAATTGTTATTCTACGAAAAACCGTGTGTATGTTGTATAAAATAATTTTTTTTAATTAATTACCACGGTATATTCCGTAAGTAAAATTAAAAAAATCCGGTGGTAAAGAAAAAAATACAATCCTGACTTAAATTTGCAAAAAAAATTCGTATATTTTACTACAACTGATCCGTCGTAATGTCTATTTTTTAGAAAATTTTCTGTTGAATTTTTTAAAAAAAAGGTTTAGGTGCAAAACCAATAGAAGTCACATTCAGATGCACTAGAGAACCCTAAGCCCTTTTTCCCTTCTTCTTCTCCGAACCCGGTGGCCGCATTAGGTTAGGGAGCTGGGTTTCTCGTTCGAGCTGCTATGCTCCTCCGCATCCCAAAGCCCTTCTCGTTCGAGCTGCTTCGCTCCTCCGCATCACTAAGTAATCCAAGCCAACCCACATTACTGACTACGTGGATAAATCACCTCCTCCAGATTGCAATTTCGCTCGTCGACCGTTCTGGATGCCGCCGTGATGATCGCTATCTCTTAAGGTAAGTTATCTTCCTTTATTATCGTGCTGAAATCGAGTAAACATTTCACCATCGCCGTCACTGAATCGCCGATTCAGTAACATTTCGCCATCGCCGTCATTGAATCAACTAATTTTCTAATATCTTTTCATTTTCTGAAATCAATTTTTACTGAAATCGAGTCTACTGAAAAAGCCCCAATTTGTATTGAAAACCCTAACCATTTTCACTGAATTGAGTCTTACTGAAAAGCCCTAAAGTCTTACTGATAAATCTTACATAATGTTGTAGTTAATAGTGTTGTAGTGAAACAAAAACACAATAGAGTACAATGGCTGCTTCTTTCTCGAACCAATCTTTGTTACTTGGTTACTATTCATGTTCATTAGGATATTAGGTACTGTGTTCATGTTTAACTCTTGCATTTTTATTGTTTATTTACATCTTGATATTAGGTACTGTGTTCAGTTTCATTGTTTTATTACATCTAGTTGTTATGTGAGTTAACTGCTGAATTCATTGTTTATTCATAAGGCTGCTGAATTCCGGATATGTGAGGTTAACTCTTGCTATTAGGGCTGCTATTGTTTATTCATAAGGCTGCTGAATTCATATGTGAGTATGATGTTTTATGCCATTTAATTATTTTTAACTCTTGCATTTTTATTGTTTATTTACATCTTGATATTAGGTATTGTGTTCAGTTTCATTGTTTATTTACATCTAGTTGTTATGTGAGTTAACTGTTGAATTCATTGTTTATTCATAAGGCTGCTGAATTCATATGCTGAATCCATTACGATCCGTGGCTAATTTATGGTTTGATATTAGGTACTTTTAGAATAATGTATAAGTTACACTAGAATGCAAGTGGAGTTTCTAACAGGATGAAAAAGATAACAATTTTCATAGTGGAAAATGAATTAGTAAATAAATATGTTTGTAAACCAAATAGGAGGATTTAAAACTCATTAAACCTGTGAAAGAAAATTAGCAGCTACGTGAGAAGGAGTTGCATGTTTGTCTGCAATGACTAAAACTTCAGAAATTGGGATGGTGTGGTGAGTCTGAGAGAACTAATGACTAAAACTTCTGCAATGACTAAAACTTCAGAAATCAGCAGCTACTTGAAACCATACCTTCATTATTCTGCAAAGATTTTGGCGGAATTGAGAAATTGGGATGGTGTGGTGAGTCTGAGAGAACTAATGGAGATACGAAATGTAAAGAAAATGTCAGGATCTAGTTGGATTGGAAGCGGAAGAGTTAAATATCAGAAAACGTGGTTTAATTAGAATTTGTTTAAGACTCTCTCTTGTGTTGTGATATATCCAATTAAGTTTATATATAGATCAAGATATATCCAAAAGTAGTATGTGCATTGCACAGTTACACAAATAAAAGATCAATTTGTTAGGATGTTTTTCACTTTTTGGATGTTATTGATGCTTTGCAAGAATGTAAATATTTGAAGAAATTGGATACCCTGTTTTGAGTTATTTAATTTCATTTTGAATATTTCAATGGGACTGAATGTTAAATCACTGCTACTAAATTATTCTTGTTCAGTTCAGGTATTCTAACTGATTTTTGTTCATAATTTCATAGAATGTATTATTAAGTGATAAGAGCTGTTTATTAATGTGAACTGCCACATGTATAGCACATGATTTGGGATGTTTTTACTTAATGTGGTATAGCCTGTGATTTTTGTATGGACATTATTTTCTAAGGATTGTGTGAAAATATATTTGAATTTTTTACTGTCTTATTAACACCTTTGTATGGTGTATTGTGACTTCAAGGGATTCTTTCTTGTTAACAGGACTTTCATTTGCTAACAGGACTTTCAATTTTGCAGCTGCTGTTAGGACTTTCATTTGCTAATAGGAATTCTGGTTACAAGTCCCATTATATCCCTAATAGTTGGTAGTGAAGACGAAGCACTGCAAGCAAGTCGGTATGTTTCATTCACATCATTTTTTGGTGCTCAATGAACTAAGTATCACATGAGTCTAGTTCAATTCATAAATAAATAAATAAAAGTGGTCCAAGCGGTTGAAATAAAAATTGTGATAGTAAATATTTGAATGGGCAAAGCATGATTAATGTGTGTGTCAAAAAAGACAAGTGAAAGTTGCAATAATTTGCTATAATGATACATTTGCATTTGCTTCCTTGTTTCAATAAATTGAGTCCAGATTTGATTTGAGTTGATTTTCTATACTATTCTATTTGATTTTACTATACTATACTATTCTATTTGATGTGAATTATCTATTTGATTTTATTTTACTATACTATTCTATTTTACATTATGTTAGCAGTTTCGTTGCTCCTCAATTCTTTGTTTGTCCTTCAAAGTATGGATGGCTACCACCCAGATCGCAGTTGGGTATATGATAGACTTTATGTTCAACGAGGGGGGTTGAAACCAGTATTTGCAAAAGGTGTTGAAGAGTTTATAACAAAGGCAATAAAGTCGTAATCAGTTTGTAGAAGATGGTGGCATCAGATGTCCTTGTCACAATTGTATGTGTAGCGGTGTATTGTCTGCAAGTGAATCAAACTTCACTTGTATAGGTTTGGGTTCCAACCAAATTATTGGTATTGGACTCAGCTATGGTGAAGAAGCTCCACATATTGACCCAGAAAATGTTCCAAGTAGTAGTGGATATATGATAACGATGATCCATTTACGTTAATGCAACATATGGTCGATGATGCATTTGGTCCAACTTATGACTTCCAAATATGGGTGATGAGGGCAACGAGGAAGAGATTAATGAAGAGCCTCCAAATGAGGATGCTCAAGACTTTTATGATTTGTTAACTGCTGCAAACAAACCCTTATATGAGGGGGCTTCTGATTCAAAACTTTCAATATGCGTGAAACTTTTAGCTTGCAAATCAAATTGGAATGTTCCGCAGAAATGTCTTGATTTCTTTGCAAGCATGCTTGTAGATGTGTGTCCTTTTAAGGATTCACTTCCCAAAAAAATCTACCAAACGAAAAAACTGGTGACAATGCTAGGATTGAAGTCTGAGAAAATTGATTGTTGTGTTAAAGGGTGCATGTTGTACTACAAAGAGAATAGTGCAGATATAGAGTGTAGGTTTTGTCATGAACCCCGATATGTTCCTCGTAAGCCTGGATAGGTAACCATAAAGACATTCAGTTAAGAGGATGTTCTATATGCTAATCACTCCTAGGTCAAAAAGATTATATGCATCAACGGAAACTGTTGCCCAAATGAGATGGCATCAACATAATAGATCAAGTTCAGGCATTTTACGTCATCCATCTGATGGGGAAGCTGGAAATCATTTTGATGCAAGGTATCCAGACTTCGCAAATGAACCAAGAAATGTATGGCTTGGTTATGTTCTGATGGCTTCACGCCATACATTCAGGCATCTTCATCCCAATATTCTTGTTGGCCTGTTGTTGTGGGACCCGTATAATCTCCGCCCGAAATGTGCATGACTAAACCATTCATGTTTTTGACTTGTCTCATACCTGGACCATCTAACCCAAAAGCAAACATTGATGTGTATTTACAACCATTATAGAAGAGCTTCAACAATTGTGGAGTGAAGGGGCTTGGATTATGATATTTCCATGAAACAAAACTTTGTAATGAGGGCAACCTTAATGTGGACAATTAACGATTTTCCTGCTTATGGCATGTTATCTGGATGGAGTACCACAAGGTAAGTTGGCATGTCCGGTGTGTATGGGATGGAAATAAGGCTTTTACTTTAAAATACGGTGGCAAAAATTCATGGTTGATTGTCACCTGTCGTTTCTTACCTCATAATCATGCATTTAGAAGAAGTAAAAAAAGGTTCACTAAAATAGGGTGTGAAGGATGAACCTCCTCCAATATTGAATGGTGAAGAAGTTTGGGGTTTGGTTCACAATATTCCACGAGTGATAGATAATGCACATACTAAATTGTTTGGATATGAGTTAAGCCATAATTGGACTAAACGAAGCATATTTTGGGATCTTCCATACTGGAAAGATAATTTTTAAGGCATAATTTAGATGTCATGCACATAGAAAAAACTTCTTTGATAATGTGTTTAACACTGTCATGAATGTTAAGAACAAGACTAAGGACAATGAAAAAGCACGAATGGACTTTGGCCATCATTTGCCAACGTAGCGACCTGAGTTGGTTCCACATAACAATGGAAAAATGAAAAAACCTAAGGCAAATTATTGTCTTACGTCTAGTGAGGCAAATTATTGTCTTACGTCTAGTGAGGCAAAGAAAGTTTGTAAATGGATAAAGGAGCTTAAGATGCCAGATGGGTATGCTTCTAACTTGGCAAGATGTGCAGATGTTAATAGAGGACAAATGAATGGGATGAAAAGCCACGATTGTCATGTATTTATGGAGTGTTTGCTTCCATTTGCATTAGTTCATTGCCTGACCATGTGTGGAAACCATTAACAGAATTAAGTCATTCTTTAAGGGCTTGTGCAGCAATACCTTAAGACATGATGAATTGGTCAAATTGGGTGAAATATTCCATTCATCATATGCAAACTTGAAAGAATGTTTACCAGGATTCTTTGATTCAATGGACATCTTCTAATTCACCTCCCGTATGAGGCAAAACTTGGTGGTCCAGTTCAATATCGATGGATGTATCCATTTGAAAGGTAATTTATATTCACCTTTAACGGTTTCATTTTTTTTCTAATATTTCCACTTTTTATTAAGTTATTGCTCTCACTTTTCAGAATGATGGGTGATTTTAAGCGCACAGTGAAAAACAAGGCTAGAGTGGAAGGCTCAATATGTATGTCATACTTACATCGAGAGACAACATATTTTTTGTTCCCCACTATTTCAAACAATCTCTTTGTTTAATAGACTGCCAACATAATGAAGGTGCAAAATTAAATGATGTTGTCACAACAACACTGTCAATTAGCAATCAATTAGGACGGTCCTAGTGGGAAGGCCCAAACACATTGGTTGAGTGATGCTGAAAGAAGGTCTGCTCATGTACACATCCTCATCAATTTGCAACGAGGTCAAGCCATATATTGAGTAAGTATTATGTAAGCACACACCCCACATAATTACAAATACATGTAATAACAATTCTCTCATTATTGACAGCGCCTTTTTGCACTCTAATTCCATTCTTGAAGAAGATCCTATATCTCAAACTCGTATACATGGAGAATTCCCAGAATGGTTCGTGCGTATGTAAAAGCTTTATTGAAGTTTGTTGCAAATAAATTAGAACTTCTCACCTAACTATTGTGAATATCATGTTTGTATAAGGCCATTGACAAGGAAAATGACGTGACTGACCTAACTTGTTATCATTAGCTTGGGTCCTAACTCAATGGTTAAAACTTGGCACAAGTATTACATTAATGGGTACAAATTTCACACAAAAGCTTGGTCTCAGGGTAAGAAAACCATAAATAGTGGAGTTTATGTGAAAGGGGTTACTGGAGAGAGAGGAAGATGATTTCTATGGAGTCATCCAACATATCTTCGAGTTGGAGTATTACAAATTGCCTCACAAAGTAGCCTTGTTTTATTGCCAATGGTTTGATCCTAGACGGAACAGAGGAACCAAAGTTCATCCACAATATGATATTGTAGATATCAAGATGAATCGAAAATATGATCTCTATGATCCCTTCATAATTGCACAAAAAGCTAGACAGGTGTATTATGTACCGATCCTGAAATGCAAACTGATAAGCGTCACTGGTCTGCAGTTATCAAAACAAAGCCTAATTTGGGTCATGTAGAGGTGGATGGAGCCGATGAGGACATGCCATATCAAGATGAAGATATGGCACATGTTGAACAATTAACTAAAATTGAAGAAATGGTTGGCTTGCATGATGAAACACATAGCGATGAAGAAGTCAATGTAACGTTTGTTCCAAATATTCCAATTGATAATGATAGTGATATGGATGATGAAGATGGGGATGATTTTTCAATTGACATTTGAATTTTTAGTAAGTATAAATAGTAGTTGACTGTTTGTATAAATCTCATATTCTACCTTTTGATATATTAGTTTTAGATTCAAGTTCTTTAATGTTGTAGAGTTGATAATCTTGAATTGTGTTTACTATTGTGTGTGCTAATTGTTTTTATTCATATTATTTTTTATAGATAACTCCAAAAAAAAAAAGATTAGACTCAAGCTTCCTTTGAAGAAAAATCGCATGATTTTACCGCATAAGGTAACTCAAGCAGCTCAGCAGGTACAAGCAACAATTGATCATTTTCCACTAGATGCCAATGCCACTACACCAACCTCACAATATGTGCGACATCCCACCCAACAACATGTTAAGCCTCCTACCCAATAAGTTGCAGTGCTTCCACTCCCACCTAATAAGGTGCATCAATCTGAACCAATTATAGTGATGATGCCCACACCAAGTTTTGTCCCAAAAGACAACATTTCCCCAACTGTTGATCATTCACCGTCACAACCATTAACATCAGTTGCTTCACGACATACTTCAATTTCCGCTAATCCACCACCTTCAATACCGCTTGTTATTGGTAATAAGACTCAGGGTCAAGATGTGCAGATTCTAGTCATGGGGTTGCGCCTGATGGGAGAACAATGATATGGCCAGATGGTCGAGCGTATGTAACTAGTCCTGATTAACTTTTCATTACTACATAAGGATTATGGTTCATTTGAAGTTATTTTTTTTTAAATTGTTTACAGGTGGTTACCGTGTAGGGTGGCCTCCAGGGCCCTCACCTCAGTCATTACATCACAATATGTTGATCCGTATCCTAGTTGGGAGAGCAATCCCAGAATTAACTTTGGAACGTTGGTTTCGACAAATTTTGGTGTAAGATGAAGTTATATATCTTGTTAATGAGTTGAACTATTGTGTGGATGCTAATTGCAACATTATGATTTATTTGTAATGTAATGTTGCAGGAGAAAGTTGCTTGGTTGCCTGAGCACAATTTTCAGATTAAGAATATATCTTCAATACAAAAGGATCAATGCGTCTTTCTGATATGTTGATGCAAGCGAGAAAGAAGCGTAAGTGTCCAACTTGGATGGGAGAAACTATTTGGAATGATCTTGAGAAGATATGGATGGATCCGTCGTTTAAAGAAGATATCAAATCGAGCTAAGAAAAATTGTGCTTCTTCTAAAGGAGGAGTTGTCCATACTGGTGGATCTATATCCATTGCTGAACATACTATTCGGATGGTACACTTTTATATTAAGGACATACCTACTATTTGCTATTTTTTATTGTTTTGTTTGTGTTGTTGTTTCAAAATCCATAGAGCTATTGTGCTGAAATATTTTGTTGTTTTCCTTTGTTGCTGAAATGTGACTCACGGTTATGTTGTTTTTTATTTTTTGTAAGGCTGAAGAGTTAGATCGGAAACCCCACATTGGATTAGGTCTTTTTAAAACACACACTAAGAAGAGGACAACTCTTGGTTGATGAAAGAGCAAAAAAAACATATGTATGAAATATTAAATCATTCATTCATTCTTTCATTTGTATTTCTTGGAAAAGTAATTTGATAAGTTCAATTTGATTTTGTTAAATCATTTTCTATTTTGAGTAGGAAACATTTCAAGGTAAGTTGGCAACAAGCTTCCAAAAATGGGGAAGCGTCTTGTAGTTGTAGAGCCAAGTGGTTAATGCGGAACTCGCTTAGACATGTGGGTCCAATCTGTTGGGGGGAAGAATAAAGGGAGGATCTATGGTGCTGGAGATAGATTCCTCACTTATAGACCAGGTGTCGCAAGTCTAAGTCCCAGATTCTCGTCCATCTAGAGGTTGTGTCAAATGTCTTGTCTCAACACCTACCGAGATAGCTGCACAGATAGCAGCATTTGAGGAGCGAGCAAAAAGCGGCAGAACACGAGGCACGAGAGGCGCCGGGAGGAGCTAACGAAAGCAGAGCAACGTCGACAAGAGGATGAGCAACGCACTAAAGAGCTCCAGATACAGCTAGCAACATTGACAAAAAGTGTTGTTTCCATACAGGATGAGTCATCCCCGTCGTCGTCGTCATCCAGATTATGACGAGGATGAGTCTAACGATGATGAAGACGATGAGTAGTACTTATTTCATTGTTTAGTCTCCTTTTACGTATAGTAGTACTTTTGAAACTTATTGGGTAGTGACATGTGTATTTTTGGTTATGTGTATTTTGAAACTTATGGTTATGTGATTTTGAACTTATGGTAGTGACAATGTGTAAGTTATGGTAGTGACAATGTGTATTTTGAAACTTATGGTAGTGCAAGTTGCCCTTATTTGAAACTTGTGGCAGTCAGGAGGTGTATTTTTAAAAACACTATTTATATAAAATTTCACTTTCGTTTTGACAATGATATTTTTAATATGCTTATAATTTATTTTATTAAACATATATTAAAAAAATACCGCAAACTATAAAAAAACAAAAATAGATTTAAAATATTTTTTCATTACCCACAGGACATGTCATGGATAAAATTATAAATATCAAATATCAAGATGAACATTTTGTCACGGATGGCTCCGTCAGTAATATTACTTGCGACATGCCCGTAGGTAATTATCTACCGCATTATCCACATAACATCTATGAGTAGGTTTTACCACGAAATCTCGGTAAGTCATACTACCACGATAATCCTTAAAGTAAGTGTAACCTATTTGCTTTTTTCGTCGATAAATATATTCCTACGAGCGATTTAGCTACGAACCCGTACTCATTCCGTGGGTATTTTTGTTACCTACTGGACATTGCGTGGTAAGAAGATAAAAAATTATGTGTAGATAAATCAAACAGCTTTCCTTGTCAGTGTAATGAGAAAGAAAGGGAAAAAAATATTATTTATATTACCTATTAAATTATTTTATTAGAAACTCAAATATAGAAAAAATAAGAAGAAAAAATAAAAAATAAAAAAAAAGGGGGGGGGGGGGGGGGAATGTTGTTCTTTCCTCTAAAACCTTAGAAAGTAGAATAGAAATATATTATTTCTTATGTTTAAAGTTTTAATTTTGACTAGAAAATTCTTATTTTTTATTTTAAATTGATATATGTGAAAAAAAAAAACTTGTGATTGTTGTCATTACTATTGTTATTGGTTTAAGATAATGTTGTAGATATTATTGTCAATTAAAAATCTTGTCTTGAAAAATAGTTATAAAATTTAAACATTCAGTTTTTATATGAGCACATAATTTGATTTTATTATAAGTGGGAATCACTTGAAAATGTTGATGGTTGTATCTAAATAATTAAAATTTTGATATTGATTTTAAAATCAATTTAGGACATTCGTCAGGACTTTGAAATAGTATGAAATTCATATTATTAGTAATAGTAATTCTTGAAAATTCGAGGTTGATTGAATTTTAAAGTTAGACTCTTTAGAACACAAATTATAAATGAGTTAAAGTTGATTTATTTTTTTTAATAGAAAAAAAAATCTTATGTTTGAATTGTTGTTGATTTATTTTAAATAATTAAATTGTGTTGCAGTTGTCTTGATTCATAAAATTGAAAAAGAAAAAAAAAATTGTGATGATTCTATTTAAAATTTAGAGTAGTCAATCATCTACTACAAGTTTTACTATGTGTTTTATTAAAGAAAATCAAGAAGATTTGTTATAGCAATAGTGTTGAGTAAGTAAATAAATTGGAACTACTTTTGAAGTTTTGATGTGTTGGAGAATCTTTCCTCTTTTATATATGATTTGATTTGATTCCAAAATATTGGTTGAAAAAAAAAAGATTTTAAGAGTGCTTAAATATTTGAGAGGTATTTTGGTGGTTAAGGTATTTGTGAAGTTTTAGTAATCTTATTGATTTTAAAAATATTTATAAAAAAAAAAATCGTAAGATTTATTAAGAAGTAATCCAAGGAAAAGTTTGAAATTCTGAAGAAAAATTATTGTATGGTATTAAAAGATTAGTGATCCTTTTAAAATAAGTGTTAGAAATCAAATTTTAGAGTATAGATTAACCACTAAAATGATTTATGTACCAAGAGATTTATTTTAGTTTTATGATTGTTATATTAACTTGAGTAAAAATAGTTGCTTACTTTACCTGCTAATTGAAAAATCTTTGTTTCAATTTTTGTTAAATGGTAAAGATTGATTAAAAAAAAAGGGTTAATTAATAATTTAATTGTGATAAATTTCTGGTTGTTGGATTGCTATGAGAATGTTCTACATCATGATGCCAATTATTGAATTTCTTATATGCATGTATATATGATTAGGTGAATCTGAAAGTGTTTGTATTTCAGGCGTTCTAAGTGTTGGGAATTTGTGAATAGTTTGTAGAGTAATTGAGAGTGTTTAAAAGTGAAATAATTCTATATTTCTTTATTTTAATTGGTGATTCATGTGGATGCAAGTGTCATTTCTTTTGTTGTTATAACTAGTTGTAAATTACAAATAAATTATTGAAAATGTGTAATTAAGTGGATTTTTAACTTGAAGTAAGGAGTAGGAGTTTTGGTGCCGCCTACGCACTCCTGAACCACATTAAAGATATTTTTAATTATCCATGTTTGAATTTGAATGACTGCAATTATAGTTCCTTAAGTAGTTGACTACATGAGTAGGAGGGACTAGCTACCCCAATGACTCATCGTCAATAAAAGAGACAACGATAACTCATTATTTTGTTAGAAGAACCTTTTAATTTTATTTTTTAAATAGTTAAAAAACATGTTCAT
>PGTU02001533.1:0-10892 GCA_002896215.2 Cicer echinospermum
TTCCCCATTCTCAACGCCCAGTTAACTTAAACGATTTTTCTTTAAAACAAAATATTAAGTAACCGAGACATTAAGAGATTCCCCATTCTTAACGCCCAGTTAACTTAAACGGTTTTCAAAACAAAATATTAAGTAACCGAGACATTAAGAGATTCCCCATTCTTAACGCCCAGTTAACTTAAACGATTTTTCTTTAAAACAAAATATTAAGTAACCGAGACATTAAGAGATTCCCCCTCCTTAACGTCCAGTTAACTTAAACGGTTTTCAAAACAAAATATTAAGTAACCGAGACATTAAGAGATTCCCCATTCTTAACGCCCAGTTAACTTAAACGATTTTTCACAAACAAACGCACATTAAGTAAACGAGACATTAAGAGATTCCCCATTCTTAATGCTCATTTAACTTAATGGTTTTCAAGTTTCACACAACACAAACTCAACAAATTCTCACATCAAAACATATCAATTCATTTATTCACAAATCCAACCATACACATATCAAATCTCATCAATATCAATTAAGAGCATGTCAAAAACAACGAACACAAATCAAAGCCACATAACACCCAGATACAACCAATTTCATTTGTTCATAATCATATACAATGACTTCAATTTCATTTACCACGAAACATTCATCAATATGAACAAAACCTAACTCTAAGGTTTTACCCATAACGCACTAGTTTCGTTTTTCCCCAAATCGATACATTTAACCCTAACAAAATTCCTTCCCACACAACCACAGATAAGTCCCTAATGCAAACTAAAAGTTTGGAAGGAGCCCTTACCTCAACGTTAGCTTTATCGTGCGTTTCCGGTACCGCGAGAAATTCCGGTAAAATCTCCGCTCGCAACGCCGCTTCCAAATTAGTTCACTAGCACCGTAGCGTGGTGGTGAGCAACTTTCCCTTCTATCTCTTCGAGAAATGAGGTTTGGATCAAGGAGAAACGAAGGGGTTTGTGTTTGGATCTCAAAACCGTTTTTCTTCGTTTTCGAATCAAAGAGGAAGAGTGGAGTTGCGAAAACCTTGATCTAACTCACACCCAACCTTGGGCCACTAGCTTTGAAGAAAAGGAAGCAACGAAAACGAAAAATGGAGAAGGATGGATTTTTGGTTTTCACGTGAGATGTTCAGAGGAAGGAGATGGAATTTGAGATTTTCCTTCCTTTCTATTTCTTTCCTTTGTTTTTCCTTTCTTCCTTTTTCCTTCCTTCCTTTATATACTATTTTCTTTTCCTTTTCCTTCCTTCTAGTTTTCCTTTCTTTTTCCCTCCAACCAAACATATATAAATATAATAAATATAACTTAACAAATATCTCAAAATCTAGATATTTATTAAATTACCGTTTCGCCCGAAACGCCTTAAATTCTCCGTAAAGGATTTTCCGCAGTTAAATTCAATTTATTTATCGACGAGAAATTCTAATTGGCATCGAAATACCTTTTTGATTATGAAACTCCAAAATATTATTAACTTTGGCTTAAAAGCCTCCGAGCCAAAATCCAAAATACGCCAAAAATACATAAATGGTACTTTAAAATTACGGGTCTTACACTCATCAATGTTATTCAATATATACAAATGTGCTTGAAGTACTTCCTCTCGTCCCATGCTCTTAAGTTTTAAGCCTCGTATACCATTACCCACACATGTTCCCTCATGATGAGATCTAGGAATTCCTATGGCTTCTGCTTTTGACATATAGTCATAACAAAACTCAATAGCCTCTTCTGCTATGTACCTTTCAACAATAGATGCTTCAGGACAGTGTGGATTCTTCACATATCCTTTTAAAAACTTCATGTAATGCTCGAATGGATACATCCACCTCAAATAAACAGGACCACATAATTTAATCTCCCTAACTAAATGAACAATTAAATGAACCACGATGTCAAAAAAAGAAGGAGGAAAATACATCTCTAGTTGGCACAAGATAATAACAACTTCATTTTCCAACTCATTTAATTTTTGAGGATCGATGACTTTGCTAAAAATAGCGTTGAAGAATAAACGCAATCGTGAGACTTTAAGCCAACTAATTTCAAATCATTCATTGACACAAGATTCTTGACATTTGAGGAGTAGCCATGTGGCACTTTTATTCCCCTTAAACACTCACAAAAGCATCTCTTCTCCTTTTTTGACAATGTATGACAAGCAGGAGGCAAATATGTTCGTTTACCTGTTGATTGTGGAGCTAATTGTTGTCGTATACCCATATCAACCATATCTAGACAAGAATTTAAGCCATCCTTTGTTTTCCCCTGAATGTTAAGAAGTGTTCCAATTACACTATCACACACATTTTTCTCTACATGCATCACATCAAGACAATGTCTTACATCTAGACTAGACCAATAAGGAAGATCAAAGAACACAGACTTCTTCTTCCATATATTTTTCTCAGATGTCTGGTTTTGGTTCTTTCCAAAAATAACATTTATATCCTTAACCCGTTGATAAACTTGCTCCCCAGTTAAGGCTTTTTGAGAAATTTCATGCTCTTGGTATCCATTAAACGCTTTTCTCAACTTACGGTATGGATGATTAGACTTGAGAAATTTTCGATGCCCAACATTAACAGTTTTTCTTCCATGTTTCAATTGTTGGTAGCATGTTCCTTCTTCACATATAGGACATGCTTTGTGTCCCTTAACACTACAGCCACACAATTGATGGTGCAAAATAGCATTGCACGCATCTTAAAATATTCACGAGAATACCCATCAAACACATCAACACCTTCCCAAAGCATTCTCAAATCTTCAATCAATGGACTTAGATAAACATCTATGTCATTTCTAGGTTGTTTTGGACCTGAAATCATCATAGATAACATGATGTATTTACGCTTCATGCAAATCCAAGGAGGTAGGTTTCCTCTAATATTACATAGGCATATGGTACAAAAAAATCACCCAGCAAACAATTGTTTGGGTAGCCAACAGAGACAACCTTGTCTCAGATAAAAACACTGCCACGTTAAATATATCAGCTGGTAATTTAGTTCTATTTAACAAGTCTTCAAAACAAGTATGGTCAACAAACGTGAGTTCTCCTAAGTCAGGTTCTGTGGTAGCTATCCTCTTAGAATCTGGAAATCTTGTTTTAGGAACTAAGCCTGATGATGATGCATTAGATCTTCTATAGCAGAGTTTTGGACTAGACCTCTCTCTGTATTACTTTTAGCATCACCAAAAAGCTCTAATTTATCGCTTAAAAGGAAGATATTCTGACATTTTATTATAGTAGATATATTTTACAATTTCAAAAATAAGAGTATGAACAAATTAAGCAATAACCAACACAAATCACAAACTCAAATTGACATATGTGTTTAAAAAATTATAGCATTAGACTTATTATTAACAGAGACAATATCACAAACACATAGCATGCAGTTTTAAAGGATGATTGAAAATTAGGATAACTACTACTACTCAAATTTCTCTATCAATTAAAGATTAATAATAAGAATAATTAACAATGAAATAATTTTAGATTGTTGAGTAACAAACAAAAATTATTAGAAAATTACCAGAGAAAGCCACAAACAACTTCTCGATAGTGAAAGAAATGAACTGAAAGTTGCGCCGGACCAACTCGCCGGCGATGAAGGCTAAAAGCTGCAATTCACGATTCACGTTTTCACTGAAGGATGAAGGTTAAATGTGGAAGGATGAAAACGTTTTCACTGAATGATGAAGGTTAAATGTGGTTGGGTTTGATGAAAAACGAATGTTGAAGGATGAAAAATGGATTTGGATTCGCGGGTTTGGATTCGTGGGTTTGTGGGTTTGCAGGAAGATGAAGAAGAGCAACGATGTGATGAAGAAATGAAAGGGGTTTGCAGAAATATGAAGAAGAACGAACGATGTGATGAAAAAAAGAAAGGGTTGACACGCGTGACTTGTTATTCTTTAGTTAACTTAGGGAACTTTTTTTTTAAAAGGCTTGTTAGATCGGTTTAACAAAACAGATCTAACAAAATTTGTAATAATAACAAATTTGCCACTGTCTTTTTTTTTGTGTAGTCTTTTTTTTAATGTATATGTTAGAACAGTTCAATTACAACAGATCTAACAAAATTTACTATAATAATAAATTTACTATAGCTTTTTTGTGTGTGCAGTTTTTATTTTTATTTTTAATATGTATGTTAGATCAGTTCAATTAGAACTGATCTAATAAAACTTATTATAATAATAAATTTACCACATTTTTTTTTGTAGTTTTATTTTTTTAATGTGTTTGTTAGAACAGTTCAATTAGAACAGATCTAACAAAGTTTACCATAATAACAAATTTGCCATCATCTTACTTATTACATTGGATGTATAACAACCGATCTAATATCAACGATGTAACAAGGTTAAAATGCACTAGTGGATTGTATCTTGAGAAATGTGATATTATAAATAACACATAAAAGTTTCTTTTTCCTTTGAAAGAGTTTTTATTTATCCGTTGTAAATATTTTATATAAAAAATATGATTATAAATATATCATATATATATATATATATATAATATTAATAATAAATATTTTTATATGTTTTAAATTTGTTAGGTGTCAATTAGTGGTATCAGAGTCGATTGAGTTATGTGTTAGTCGTTTGTTAGTCAAGTTTTGGCAAGCAAAGAACTAATGTAAATAAAAAGAGCGCAAACTTACGTGGCCGAAAATCAAATGAAATCATATATATTTAGTTCATGTAAGTTTGCGTTTATTTTTTTCTTTTTTTGTCAAGTAAACTTTTTGTAATTTTCATTCATTCTTTTTTTGTCATGCTTTCTTTCTAAGTCACTAACATTAAGGATAATTTAAAAAAAATATGAACTTATCGGTTAAAAGTTGAAATAAAAATATTACAAAGACAAACAAAAAATGGTAATTTATAAGGATCAAATATATATTTAATTTTTAATTTTATTAAATAAATAATTAATAATTAATAAATAAAAAATAAATAATAAAAAAATTTATATTAATAAAATCAAACAAAAAAAAATTAATATAAAAATAATTGAAGTTTCTGGAATGAATCAAGATTACCCTAATAATCCAAAACGGTTATAATTGGTGTTTCAAAGTACCGACTCAAATGGCTACTCATATGCAAACCTGCATTGCTGACCTTGAGAAAAGGATCGGCGACAGTCTTAGCGAGCTTAGTCCTCGTTTGACTTCATGCAAAATAAATGGGGAAAAAAAATGGAAGAACTACACAACCTCATTCGAGCTCAATCAATTCAATCTAAAGAGTAAAAAATAAAAGAAAGAGAGTTTTTATTTATGTTTGTGTTTTAAAAACTTTTCCTTAAAAGCAAATACTAAAAACTTAAGATAAACAAATAAAAATAAAAAATAAATAAAAAGATAGAGAAGAGAAATATAAATAATTGGTACGATCCACTAAACACCTACTAGTGAGATTGATTGTGTTGAAATCTTTGTTGAGGACAACAATCACAACTAGGCTAGCGCTACGAGAAAAATAGGATTTTATAGCACTTTTTTTAAGCCATTTACAACGCCTTTTCAAAACAAAAAGCCCTGTACAATCGAGCACTGTAAAAAGATACAACAACGCTTTTTAAAATAAAAAAGCGCTATAAAAAATGTAGATATATTGTGCGCTTGTTATGCACCTTTTACAGCGCTTATTTGAAAAATCGGTGTAAAATATGCATTATTATGCACCTTTTAGAGCGCTTTTTCAAATAAGCGGTGTAAAATGTGCATTCAATATATGCATTATTATGCACCTTTTACAGCGCTCTTTCAAATAAGCGCTGTAATATGTGCACTCAATATATGCATTATTATGAACTTTTTACAGCGCTTATAAGAAAAAACGCTGTAAAATGTGCACTCAATATATGCATTATTATGCACCTTTTACAACGCTTATTTGAAAAAACGTTGTAAAAGGTGTATTCAAAACATGCATTATTATGCACCTTTTACAGCGCTATTTTAAATAAGCGCTGTAAAAGGTGCATTCTTATTTTAGTTTTATTTAAAAACGTTGTAAATGAAATTTTTAAAAAGCACTTATTGGTTTTTTATGGCATTTTTTTTAGAAAGCGCTGTCTTTTAATTTGTTTTCCAAAATCATTTTCATCCAGAATCAGTTCACACAATCATTTCACAATAAGTACACAAAAACAGAACTATATAACTTAACTTTATAACTTAATTTACACAATAACAGAACTATATTCATATACATATTCAAATATTGTACAACAACACATATTCATATAACTACATATACATATTCAGATATTGTACAATAACACATATTCATATACATATTCAGATACTGTGCCCTATTCATATACATATAACTAACATTATTACACAGAACAAAACTAGCTACCATATATTCAGATCCCTTGCAGCATGCTATTTCCCAGCAAATCAAATAATTTTCATTTCAAGCACATATTGACACCAGTCTTCCTTTAATTCAATTAGATCTTTCTCAGAGTATGTTGGACTGGAATTGTCAAAGTACTGTGCAATATAAAAATTGAACATAAATAAGTTAGAATCAAATATATACATAATTTATATATGAAAATCAAATAATGAAAATACCGTACCATTTCGGGGATAATAGTTTGATTCCTATCAACAATCTCCTTCATGAATCTCAATACATAGTACCCACAGTCGATGTTGTTCGTTTGACAAGGGCACTATAAAATAAAACATATAAGTCAATAAAATATTTGTGCATTGATTGTAAAGGCATATATTTATAAATGAAAATTTAAAGGCATATATTTCAAACCTTTATTGGAATCCATGTGATGTTATTAGACTTTTGCTTCGACACTGTAGCACCTCTTTGAGCTCGAAAAACTTATAAAGCACTATCGAATAAATAAATGTGATTATTATTGCATTAACAAACACATTTATACATTAACAAACACATTACTTACGTGTCGAACATAGTCTTTATCTCACAGTGATTGTTGTAATTGCCATGCAAGGGATCTAAATAGTATACAACTTCAGAGATCGCATTGATTGCAAATAGAACCCAATGTGCCCTACAATAACAAAAATTTGGTTGGCAATTTTGTTTACACAAATAATAAATTAAGATCTCATAAGTTAAATGGTGCAAATAACAACTTATCATTCTCTATATTTAATGTTGCAAATAATATATAATTACGTACCCTGAATTATATGGTGCAAAGAACAACTTATCCTTCTCTATATTTCCTAATAAGATATCTACAATGTATTTCTTTACATTCACTGGATCGAGTTTATATATCGAAAGCTTATGTGGAGACAAGAATGAATATCTATTTGACAATCTACGCGTGCACACCAACTTCTCATACAAAAACCTTCAATGAAAATTTCAAATTAGATTAATTACCAATAAATTTAATTAATTACCAATAAATGCAATTAAAAGTATTTTTTACCTAATGTATAAGCTGATGACAGTAGCACTCAACTCCTTATGGTTGAGAAGTTCATATATGTGCTCCTTTTTTCAAGAAATTCTTCATACTCATCTCCAAATATAGCTTACTTGTATATCATAAAAGTTACTTGTATCATAAAAGTTACTTGTATATCATTCCACAATATATCTTTTGCATCCTTCAACGCCTTATCTCTCCAATCATCAATTGTAATGGGGATATTTTGACGAACAACAGCCCCAATGTAACTTACAAACATGGAGCTGTTTGGGTCAATTGGTTGACCACTCTCATTCCATCCAACCTAATAAACTCATATAGTAAGTACACGCTTTCAAAAAAGATAAAAAATAAACAGCAAACAGATTATAGTATACCTCAAATTTTATCCCACTGCTCCTTTCTTTTATGACCTTTTGCATTATGGTTGCATCATGTTTGACTTCATTTTCGTAAGTCTTGGTGTTGACAACTTCCTCATGTTGACAATCCAAAGCCTTGTTAGAATCCATTTATCTACAACAAGTTCAACATGCAGTTCAGTATAACTTCAACAAGTTCAACATGCAGTAGTCTAAGTACGTATCAGTATAAGTTCAACAGCATTAGTGATAACAAAAACTAATAAATACAATACCGAATAGTGAGAGAAATACGTAAGGTTCGTAGGAGAGGGGGGGGAACACGTATGTTCGAAGAAATATGTAAGCGCAGAAAAGAGGGTTCGCATAAATACGGTCGTAGAGCTGACAGTAGGTCGAAGAAATACGTAATGAGGTTACGTATTTCAATGAAAAGAGATTGTCGTGTAATGGGAGAGATGATCATGGATGAAAATATGTTCGAAATCGAGAGATATGATCGTGGAAATATGGTTCATAATGGAAAGATATAGGGTTCGCAAAGAGAGAGAAGAACGATGAAGAGGAGATGATAGTGAAGTTTACGTAATGAAGAGAAACTGAGCGTTACTGTTATATATAACCCTATTACAACGCTTTTTCTGAAGCCTTTTACAGCGCTTTTTCAAATAAGCGCTCTAAAAGGCCTCCTTATTTTATTTTTAAAAGGCTCTTTTACAGCGCTTGTAGAGTAAGCTCTGTAAAAGACCTTTTTGTTTTCTTTTGTTATATGATTGTTTTTTAAAAGCCTTTTACAACGCTTTTTCAAATAAGTGCTCTAAAAGGCCTTCTTATTTTATTTTTAAAAGGCTCTTTTACAACACTTGTAGAATAAGCGTTGTAAAAGACCTCTTTGTTTTCTTATGTTATATGACTGTTCTTTTAAAAGCCTTTCACAACGCTTTTTCAAATAAGCGCTCTAAAAGGCCTTCTTATTTTATTTTTAAAAGGCTCTTTTACGGCGCTTGTTGAGTAAGCGTTGTAAAAGACATCTTTGTTTTCTTATGTTATATGACTGTTTTTTTAAAAGCCTTTTACAGCGCCTTTTATATTCAGTTCAATTCATGTAAATTACCTATATTTGGATATTTTTTCAGTTCAGTTCATGTAAATTACTAGTTTATATTCAACTCAGTTCAATGTAAATTTACTAGTTTATATTAAATTACATGAACTTAGTATAAAACACCAAGAATCAGGCTAAATATAAGCAGAAAGTAAATATAAGCAGATAATCAATACATGGATGCTTATATAAAACAATTAATATGTTTCTAACAATTAATTACATGAACTCAATTCATATTACATGGCTTTATATAAAACAATTAAATATGTACATTAAGATGCCCTTCTTCTTTTCCTGGTGGGATTCACATTTTTTGTCCATTAACGATACGAAACGATGGATTAATCCAAATTCCCTCATCATGATCATCTCTAATATATAGACCATCATCAGTTGAATCAATTTCATGTGGTTGTGATGTTGCAAATAAAAGATCGTTACCAACATCTTCATCATTATTGTTATCATCACTTATTTTATTGGTCGATAGGACAACAAACCATTTATCGTCAGCAGGATCAGTGACATAAAACACTTGTTGAGCTTGCGATGCTAAAATAAAAGGCTCGTCTTTGTATCCCACCCTATTAAAATCGACAAGCAAGAACTCTGACTCATCAATCCGAACGCCATTATTATTATCGACCCACTTGCAACCAAATATGGGAAGACGAAACATTGTGTAGTCTAACTCCCATATGCACTCGATAGCCCCAAAATATGATAGATTTGCATATATTGGGTTTTTGTCTTTTGCACTTGAGAAATGCATCGCTTCAGCTACGAGAGTGACTCCGCTATTTTGCATAGTGGTATGATCATCTTGTTCTTTGGTATAAAATGTGTAGCCGTTAATTACATAACCAGTGTAAGAAAAGACATGTAAACTCAGACCATTTGCTAGCCACCTCAATCTCTATGAAATTGATCCGGGGTCTATATCAAACTTTGACTTTATGTGATTATTTAACCATGTTATAAAACTTCAATTGTGCTCTCGAGTTACCCAATTTTGATTCCTCTTCATGTTCAAACGAGATAACTGATCCATGTGTACTGTAACATACGGTTGAACCTTGTAACACCCCGATTTTCAAAGCGAGGGTGTATTTTTTTTCATAAGAAATTAAAATAAAACAAAGAAATAAATAAGGAAATACCTTTGGATAAATAATTGAGTCATTATAATTTACAAGCAGCGGAAAAGTTTCTCCAAATATGAATCCAAAGTATTTACACAACAACAAATGATACATGGAACCCGTTCAAATAAGATGTCATACTGACAATATTAGTAAAGGTACAGTTTTCCAGTTCAAAATAACGTAATCCAAAAAAACATATGTTCCCTCTATGTCATCCTAATCTGATCATTCTTCAAAAAAAAAAACTATAGCTATACACCTTGAGTGATCTCCACGCGTCCCGTGAGATCCTCCTAACATAGCTCCAGTCAAACAATCCCATCTACATTCTCATCCGTAGGGTACGAACCGGTAGGATCGTCCTGGCTCTCATCTGAGGGCAAAGCCCAGATTTCGACAATAATTGTAAAGGGTCACCAACCGAAATTAACAGTTAACACATAACATTTAAGTTTTTAAATGCACAAAATAACCTTTCAACTAAGCATGCACCTTAAAAGGATTTTCCATATGCTAAAAGTTCATATAATGCTTGCCAATTAAAAATGAAATCAAAATAAGGTTCTCAATCCATCAAATAATACAATACTAACCAAGATATTAATAAATCAATTGAGCAATCTGTTATCTAACTCAAAATAGGAATTTCTACTAAGCCAATCGATTTCCAAATCGATTTCCTGAAGGTTTTTAGTGAAATTTGAATTTTGGGCTTAATTCAATCGATTGGGCAATCTTTTCTTTCTTTCCTTTCCTTCTACTTCCTTTTCTTTTTCCCTCCAAACAAATATATACATATAT
>PGTU02001534.1:0-22359 GCA_002896215.2 Cicer echinospermum
ACTTAAACGATTTTCAAACAAAACATTCAGTAAACAAGGCATTAAGAGATATAGTAAACAAGGCATTAAGAGTAGAGTTAATGTTCCACATAAAATTTACCAAATTGATTAGAAGTTTGGGATATAGAAACATCAAATGTTTGTGATACCAACATCTCAAATACTCGTTTGCACGTGGACTAAGATCTCTCAACACATATGCTAATGTAGTAAATTTGCAAAAGATATCAAAAAGTACAAGGTATTTGAAGTCTTTGTGGAGCACAATAAAACAATCCAATTATTACTAATGAAAATACACTTGGGGGAAATGGGAAGAAGAGTTTTCAGTTTGCATGCTTCGCTCTCACTCTACTTCAGATGCAACATAAAACATATTATCATTTCATTTGGCACTTGTTTGCAACTTCCAATCCACTAGCAACCTTCAATGATGAACAAATTTAACTAAGCTTCAAATGAAGCATCAAGGTAACCACAAAACATGGAAGAAAAACATTATTCACTTAACAATCCTAACCATATCACAAAGTGACACAAATCACACAAACCCCTTCAAAAGAAAATAAAATAAAAATTGACATTTTCATAATAGTCTAAAATACAAAATAGAAGTGGATATGAACTATGAAGTATGAACGCCTTTGAGGTTAGACATGTCAGTATCCGACACCCGTACGATACCTAAAATAAGTGTTCTAAAAATAAAACTTATTTTTCTTCACTTCAACACATCTTTAACCCCTTGGACACATCTCAAACACAACTACAGGGGTTAAAGATGTGTCAAAGCAATGATGGGGGTTAAAAACATGAAATTTAATTACAACAAGTTTATTTTTTCTGGAAGTAGATGAATCCATGAAGGTGAAAAACTATCATATATGTATCGATGTATGTGTCCTATATCTTTTAAATTAGTAGTATCGAAGTGTTGGTCGTATTAGGTGTCCATGTCGCAATCTGTATATCTTTTAAACCATCTTTCATGTCATCCATATAGATTGCATTCAATTTTTAACGCACTAAGTCTACGATTTACACCACATTTGCTAACCAAAATCTGCAATTATGCAGAAAATAGAAGCACTGCTTCCTAAAGCATTCAAGATCTAAACTCTAATTGTGTCCTCACAACAATTTCATGACCTTCCAACTCTCAATACTTCTCTTTAACACATATTCTAACTCATTACACATCAATTTAAATGCCAAGCTTGTGCCTAACATAGTTCAGTTAATGACAGAACACATGAGATAAAAGCAGGTTTACTTTCCACATGAGATAAAATGAGAGTTATAAGATATTGGCTAGAGCAAATGCACTACAATTTGTAAAAATCCCAACCCAACATATTTCCAAATAGAACTGTAAGTGAGTATATTAGGAGGTTGAACTTTATGATGCATCTTGATTAACAAACTCCAACATTCATATGAGATTCTCCTAAATTTGAGAAACCATCAATAAGAGAATTGTAAGTTACCATATCAATAATGATTTTTTTGCATTGCATTTCTTTAATCCATTAGAGTGGGACAAAAAGTAACTACTTGGTCATTTGATCTTAGTATCACAATCAGAGGGCAGTACGCCTTCATCATATTATGTTTCTGAGTCGTTGTGTAGAATGTGCTTTAGAGTCATTTCCAGAGTCGTGACTTTTATCATAATTAGATTCGTTGACTTTTTATTTTCAGTGACTTTTCATGTTGCGTTCAACTTTTCATGGACGTCGACTTTTTCATCATAGACATTGACTTCTCAGAGTCAGACACTTGGTTTTTGTTGGAGCCAAGTATGAAATCAGAGTCAAAGTAGTGAGAAGTTTAGATCAAACCCAATCATCTTCTGGTGTTGAATTACTTATCAGAGGCAACTTAGTAGAGAACGAGATAGCATTGTATATCAGAGTCAGATGCTTGCCTTTGAGTTGCGTTGTTGAAGGAAGATATTGGAGCATGTTTCACTTGACTTTACATTCCTATCTCAGAGGTAAACCTTAGAGCTGTTATTTGAATTTCGAAAAAAATTGAAAAAAACAAATTTATGCTACCGAAATATTACTGGGTTCAGCGTGGACTAGGTCGCTCTCTTTAAGACATTTCGAGCACTTACCAAATTGTGAAAGGCAGACTATCAATCACGAAGTGCTCATGATAAAACAACTCACATACATTGTATCGTAGTTCTCATGCACCGTAGAAGACCGTTTAGAATTACACCATCATAGCAGTTGAATGACTAGCACTCCGTAATATGGTACTAAGAACCACTCATAAGAAAGATAAGAAGTGAGAAAGAAAGGGGGAGAAGAGAGAAAATATGTGGAGAGCTTTTGGTGCTGCTTTTCCAACTAAGGAAGAACCCTATATTATAGAGAAATATGCAAACTAGATCCAGAGAAAATAAGAGCGATCCATGTAGGTTGATTACACTAAACGTGCGCTCTAATCTTTAGATTTTTTTTACCACATAAACGTGCGCTCCATCTGATGAGTGTATTCCACCAGAAACGATAAAATAGCTAGGGTTTGATCAGAGAACTGACGCCCGAAATTGGAGGCAAGGAACTGACTGGTCAAATGTTGATATGTTGACTCGGTGGAGAGAAATTATGCTAATTAACGTATCAATGAAAGATAAAAAATGCAGATCATTCATTTAAAATTAAATAAATAAATAATTTATTAATTTTTCATACACCACCTTGGAGCACACACAAGTCCATACTCCACCTTATAACCTACTAGTGTATTGTTTATGCACTCCTAGATGAGACTTCGTTGATTTTTAATTCACACCAACACTAGCTCTCTTAATGTCATTATTATTTTCAACAATCTTCCATAAATATCATCATTTCGACAGAGTCAGATCATGAGAGTCCAAATCCTTAGATTGTACTAGAGGCAAAAGGCAAAGAAAATTCTGTAGTCCTAATGATCAAAGTTCCATAGAGATAAAGGGTCTTTGGAAATCTCGCAAAGGTTGAAGCACGCAGTGGCATTTACTCCTCAGTTTCCAGGCATTGTTCTTTTTCTTTTGGCTATGTTGTTTTGTTTCAAGGAATGACTCTCAAAACCAAATTGTTAAATAGTTCTATTTTCCAACAACATGGATCCTGCCTAGGAATTATGTATTTTCTTTTAACCTGGCAAAATGAGTATATTAAAAAAAACATTTTAAGCACAAGAGAGGCTTAGAACAAGAACAAAAGAAAGTGTAAACATTCTTTTTTTGTATGATTGAAAAACAAACTAGAAACACAAACTAAGTCAATGCATATTAACCACAAGCTATGTCAATGCATATTAAGGATTGAAAGCACCATTGATTATATTCATAACAAAATCCTTTTACATACAATTTGATCAATATAACGCCTCAAATTTTGTAATAAACTATTTTATTAAAGAAATAGAATTTTAAATAATTAATTTAGCATATAAATTATTTCAGAATATATGTTGATTAATTTTAAGATTTTTTTTTATATATATGTGTTTTCTATTATGTGCTAATTTTGTACATATTAGACTAAATGAGTGATATAAATAACAAAAATTAAATTTTATTTTTTATATGTTTTTCTAAAAATAATAGTATATTGGTGTACATATTTTAAAGAATAAAATTTTAGGCAATTTTACGTGTATATGTGCGTTGGTAGTCAATGTGATATTTTCTTGTAGGTTTGACTAATGTTAAATGTGCACATAATTATATTTAATTATTTTTAAATATATCTTATTTTAATTATTTATTTTACAAATAATTATCTTCAAATATTAGTAATATTGATATTGATTTTCTTTATTTTTATATAGTTGTTATGGTATGATGATTTTATACATATTTATTTTTATTTAGTAATTAATTTAAATTGTTGGTGTTATATTTATTTATTTTATCATTTTGACTATTCTAAAAAAATGACGTATTTCTATGTGATTATTTTGAAAAATATGATAGTAATAATTATAGTTTTTATTTTAAATATGAGAGTTTTGATTAAAATTATATTTATCAATGTTAAGGCAAAAAATAATATTATGTTAAAATGAGTATTTTGCAGAAAAAGTTCTAGCATGGATAAGTAAAATTATTATATTTTTATAAATAACTTTAGTCAATCCTAAAAAATGAATTTTGGACCAGACGACTTTACACAACTATTTCTACTTCTGACTTCGGCATATTAATTTGGGCTATTATTGGTTGGACGTTCTCTTTCCTACACCTACGGGTTGCTTATACACCCCAATTTCTGTCACAGAGGACGCTCCTGTGTTCGGCTTACAGATTAGATTGTTTTACTCTTCTATTTGTCCATCTGCTATCTGCAACCTCTCCATCTGCAATAAAAAATAGAGCAACCGCAACACTAAACCCTCTTTCTCTCAAATTCACTTCTATCAATTCTTTGTTATTTGAATCGATCCCACCCAACCGCAACACCCATAATGTATAAAAAATGCTTATATATAAAAAAACTTGATGAAGATTTTAAAACTTGGAAAGAAACTTCAATGGTGTATTATATGTGTATCAAATATATGTCTCTGTAATCTATCTGGACAACTACATTAAGCAACCGCATGATTGTTTTTTTTTTTACTCATGCAACTAAATATATATATATATATATATATATATATATATATATATATTATTTTAAAAATCCTAAAAAATATCACTAATTTCAGAATTGTGAATTGAAATTATAAATAGTGATAATTTTTAGCATTTTTAAGTAAAACCAAAAGTCATTTTTTGAATAATGAATTAATGTACTATCTTCCTGCTACTACTAATAATACGAAAAGACACAAATATTTGGCATAAAGATTATAGTTAGTATTATATGGCATACACCAAAACTTAATTCTTTAAAACCCAATGTACTTCGAATTCTAGTAGAGTTTATAAAATTTATTTACATTATATCAGTGCAAAATTAAACCCTTTAATAGAAGACTCAATTATGTGTGAGAATAATGCACTCATCAATAAAAAATTGTGTCTTTTTAATGAATCTCTATAAAAGAAAGTAATGTTTCTTTAATGTTTAATGTGTTTTTTTTATTTAAAATGTCAAGTTATTAGCAAAATTAATTATTTAAATTATTATTATTATTATTTAAATAGTCATTATTTAATATTGGTATTTATATTTTCATGTCAAACTTAGTTATTTAAAAGATAAAATTGTGCTCAAAAAAACAATCTCAATCGATAACGAGAGATATAAGGTGAGTGTTGATACAAACATGAAAATTCGAAGTTTTGTGTATCGCAGGGCCACTGCAACCCCACAAACAAACATGTTTTTGTTTC
Organism: Cicer echinospermum; assembly: GCA_002896215.2. Lineage (NCBI taxonomy): Eukaryota > Viridiplantae > Streptophyta > Magnoliopsida > Fabales > Fabaceae > Cicer > Cicer echinospermum. The sequence continues at coordinate 5,342 of PGTU02001534.1, forward strand.
AAACTAGGTCAAGGTTGTTCTCTTTTCCATTCCAAAAAAGTTTCTTCCTAATTTCATTCCCTCTTTTTGGTTCTCAGCTTCAACCCTATTCCTCAATCTCAATAATCCTCATTGCAATTTCCATTTCATTGTTTCAATTCTTGGCTCCATAACAATCCTACCCCACCACCCATTGAATTTGGCAAGATTTTAGGTTCCATTGTGAAAGCTAAGCATTACTCAATTGCTATTTCCCTTTTTCAACAAATGGAAATTAGGGGAATTAACCCTGACTTTGTAACTTGCAGTCTCTTAATCAATTGTTTTTGCCAATTAGGTCATATCACTTTTGCTTTCTCTGTTTTCTCAAAGATTCTCAAAAGGGGTTATCATCCTGATACAATAACTTTGAATACACTCATCAAGGGTTTTTGTCTCAAAGGCGAGGTTCATAAAGCATTGCACTTTCATGACAAGGTGGTAGCACAAGGATTTCGGTTGAATCACGTTAGTTACGGGACTTTGATCAATGGGTTATGTAAAGTTGGAGAAACAAGAGCAGCTCTAGAGTTGCTGAGACGAGTTGATGGGAAATTGGTTCACCCAGATGTGGTAATGTACAGCACGATTATTGATAGTATGTGCAAAGATAAACTTGTTTCTGATGCTTGTGATTTATATTCTGAATGGTTTGTCAGAGAATTTCTCCTAATGTTGTCACTTACAATGCACTAATTTAGTGGCTTTATGCATCATGGGTCAATTAAAAGAAGGAATTGATTTGTTAAATAAATGACAATTGGAACATCAACCAAATGTGTATACTTTTAATATATGGTTGATGCTTTTTGTAAGGAAGGGAAGTTGAAAGAAGCTAAAAATGTGTTTCTTTGATGATGAAAATGACATAAAGCCGAGTATTGTTACTTACAACTGTTTAATAGATGGATATTGGCTCGTTAATGAAGAGTGAACAGGGCTAAGAAGCATACTCAACATATGCCAAAGGGGAGTGGCTCCTGACGTTAGGAGCTCAGTACATGAATTAATGGACTCTGTAAGATTAAAATGATGGATGAAGCCATGAACCTCTTCAAAGAAATGCATTGTCAAAAGAAAATTGTCTCTAATGTTGTAACTACAGTTCCCTCATCGATGGTTTGCTGCAGATCGGGGAGAATACATCATGCTCTTGGAGCTTGTTTGTGAGATGCATGATAGGGGCCAACACCTAATATAATATACTTACAGTTCTATATTGGATGCTTTATGCAAAAAAGCCATGATGTTGACAGGGCAATTGATTATTGAAAAAATTAAAGACTTGGGTATCAACCAAATATGTGCACGTATAATATTCTCCAATTGGGTTGTGTAAAAGTGGACGAAATAAAGGATTCACCAAAAATTTTTGAATATCTTTTGGTCAAGGCTACAATCTTGATGTCTATGCATATTACCATTATGATACAGGGTTTTGTAACAAGGGTTGTTGGACGAAGGTTTGGATTTGTTTTCAAAAATGAAAGACAATGGCTGCATTCCAGATGCTTGTAAACTTATGAATAGTTATTCATTCCTCTTTGAAAATATGAAATTGAAAAAGCAGAGAACTCTTCGGGAAATGATTGTGAGAGGTCTTCTTAAGACAGAAACAACTAGGTGAGATATTTTCTATTAAACTTATTATTATTGAATCAATGTTTCAACATTAATTTATCATTTCAAATCAATTTTGTTAAGTGTGTTTATACTTCACAAATTGGTAGATTGTGATTTCCAACTTGAAAGAAATTTGTAGAATATTAAAATTATTGTTGTCTTATGTGTGTTGGTTTTTTTTTTTTTTTTTGTATTAACTGGATTACATAGCTAATACAATTTAACAATAGTAAACATCTTGAGGTTAATATATGATAAAAATTGCATTTCCAATATTCATTGAGACCGAGAAGGATGAATCAGAAAGTCTTGTTGTGATTAGTGCAGAGAAATCAATATTCATTTCAATATCTTGATGGTTAACTGTATTAGGTTGTTGTAACTTTGTTTTTTGATTCATTGCTGCCATTTCCTGATATACTGCTTTGGAATCTTTACAAATACAAAGGCAGAATACATGTTAAAATCTATGGGATTATGGATATAAATTAGCTTGATTTAGGCCTAAAAGCAAGGTCCATAATATTTAGGGGAAAAGGTTAGTTAGTTAGAGAAGTAGAACATTGTGAATACTGATTGAAATTCTCAATACTAGATATTATAGTTCTTTTTTCAACTGTTTTGTTTATCCCTTATCCTTTAAATGGGTTAAATGTTAAATGAACATCATTTTAGATTCACAGTATTTATAATATTGGAAGGTGTATCGTATTGAGATCAAATGTTCCTCATTGTATAGATTACAATGAGAAGCATATTAGAGATATAATTATATTCATTTGTTTCTGCATTTCTATTACAAATAAATTTCCAATTGATTTTGTTTCCTTTGTACGGAACTCGAATGATTGCCAATGGCTTTGTGGTAGTCTGTCTCTTGTTGTTTGTCTCCTTTCTGTCTAAATATATCGAGAATTGGTTCGGACTCAGGACATATATCTTACCAGGATGTGAGTCTAATTCAGCAGATATCTCACGAACTGATTATTGTTTGAATGTTGCAATTTCAATATTAAATAGTCAAAAAACTCTAAACATATAGGTATCTTAATGCTAATGATTCATGGGATTGTAAAGAACAAAATAAGTCCAAATTAACTGAAGTTCCTGGTTCAGAACCAGGTTTGTCCATGATGGCAGTCACTCTCTGCTTTCGCATGAACTTCCTATTCCACTAAGACCATTGCACTAACTTGTTATAACTGAGAGGCCTGCCCAAACCTGCACATGCTGCTTCAGAAACTGTTAGAAATTAAGATATTCATCTGTGAATAATCTAATATAATGTGGAGTATCTTAGTTTCTCTCTTAGGATCTAGTTTCTAATCTTAGAGTTATCTTTAAATTATCTTGTTAGATTAGTTTTCAAATTATTAGTATTATAAATTATAATTATTATTTTCCATTTCGCTATATATTTAGGATTATAGTTTAATATCCTTATAGATAGGGGTTAGTCTGTTTATCTCAAACAAAGTTTATGAAGAAAATTTCCCACTACTAACACAAGATGCATTTCTCGTCCAAGAACATCTATTATTTAGTATCTAGTATTACATATTAAAGTGACAAGCTATGTGGAATACAAATACCTAACACTAGACATAAGCACGAAACATATTTTACATTACACGTCGACACGATAATAATTGAGAAATGAATTACCCCAAATATCATTATTTCTTCAACCTTCTTTCCTTGAACTCCTAGTTGTCTGAACCACAAGGTTATAGTATTAAAAGCATTGATTGTTTAAGATGTTTGAGGATTTTTAGTCTAATCCTTCTTGATTTACTGCAATATTCTATTGCTCTAGTAGTTTCTTTAGTAGTGTCGTACAGTTTCTAATGTCACATACCAATTCATGAAGGAGCTTATAGTAGTGCAAAGAAAAGTATCTACAAAATCACATTGTCTAATAGAGGTTCAGCAAATTATTGTAGGTAATAGAGGTAAGTTCAAAATAAAAAAAAAGGAAAAGTTTCTTGTCGTCAGGTTCTGAAAACTGAGTACAAGATAATTGAAATTCTTTGAAATGATTGGTATTTAAATATCTCCTGTTGTTCTCCAACTGGATATCTATTTAGTTGGTTTGTATATGCAATTTGAAAACCACATATATACCTTTCTTTGGGGTTTATATCATTATTATTATATCCTTTAAAATGTATACTTGCACCCTTATTACTTGTTTCTTTGATTTTAATTAAGAACCAGGGCCTTTTGTTTCAAGTGACAATGATATCAATTCATTGAATCATGATTTTAAATTACGACTGTTGTCGCTGTAGCGCTATAAATTTTTAAATTGCAGAAAAATGCGGTCTAAATTATAGTTGCAATGTCGTTAAAACGGTAGTTGGGTAACACAATTTAAAATCATGTCTTGAATATATTTTTAGTGAAAAACTCATGAACTTGGTTGATAAAGTAATGACAATATTTTGGTTTAAAAATTGTCTTTGAAATATCTAAGATTAAGGGAAGAATTTTTCACACCCCTCAAATATCACTTCTATATGGAGAATGTGACGATTTTGTTTCGTAAAATTTTAGCTGTCAATTAATTACAATATTTTTTTTGTTATACATTTAAGATATATATATTATTAAATTAAATTTTTTAATATCCAAAAATGTGATTTAATTGATATTTTATATCGTATGCATAAGCATTAAATTTCATGAAGAGAAATGTGATTTGGCTATTTGTAGTATACTTTAGCACAAATCTGAATTTATGATGCTGTTTAAAAAATTCAGGCTCACAAAATATGTGAAACAAGTGAAGTTATGTGCAGTTTAAAAAATGTCAGGCTCACTTGAAATTTAAAATTAAAAACTATTTTATAGATGCATTAATAAATCAGGCTCATTATAAATGCATAAATAAATTTTATAGAAGAAAAAATGAATTAGAATTTTTTTTTTTTATAGCAACAATGATACAAATAATTATATAATATATATATACAATGTTGTCCAAATAATTATGTAGTCAAAAATATTTTAATTATTTTAAATCATTATCAAATATTTAATATATCTAAAAAATGTGATAGAAAATTACAATAAAATTAATATTAAGATTATATGTTTGTTTTTCTAATGTGCATAGGTAAAACCATCTTGCACCAGCATGAATTTATCTCACATAATCATTAAGTCTCGTAAACTCTCATTTGACCGAATCATTTACTTATTCATTCATGCTCGATAAAAGTTTTGTGTATGATGCACAAGTGTCTCACTGTGTAACATACATTTGTCACTTCTATATTATTCATTTAATAATATATCTACTAATCATTTTGATTTAAATCAAGAGTATGTTTAAAGTTAAAGTACAATTTAATCTTAATTAGTATATCAAATATTAATATATCAATGTTCATGCGCAAGAGCGCGGGCCAATATCTATGTTATCATTCATTCAAGCATTATGGTGGAGTTGTTTCATGTATCATTCATATTGTTTATAAAATTCAATAAACAAATTACTATCATACTATGTTCTTCTATCACTACGAAACCTTTTAATTTTTTTTCTTAATTGATTTTCAATTTCAGTTAAAAAAATCTTAAACATGTCAAGTGCTTCACTTATTTTTCATTAGATATACAAAGGTTTAGTCAAAAAAATCATTAATAAAAGTGAAAAAAAAATAACATTTTTAATTTCTAGTTAAAGTACCATTAAGTTCACATATACAAGAGTGTATTGAATTTAAAAGTTCATATTCTCTTACTACTTATTTATCTGAACTCTTTTTTATTTTGCCTTGACTAAAAATATTAAGATAATGATGACTAAAAATATTGACTAAAAATGTTGGGGGAAGAGGAAAGTGCTGTGGATTTGAGGGAGTTTATTTTGGAGTTACCTAATGGTGTGTTTAACAATGAACAACAACAACGCAATTGTAAATGCAAGTTGATTTCTTGAAAATTGTAAAATTAGAGACATGCATAAATGCACATTAATATCTTGGAATTGGTAAAAATAAACATGCTAAATGCAAATTATTTTTTTAAATTGTGGAATACGAGATAGCATGAAATGCAATTGATATCTTAAAAAATTATGAAATTAGGGACATGCATAAATGAGTTGTTTCTTGAAAATTGTAAATTAGGCATGTTGGTTTAGTTAATAGATAAAACAATTGTTAGAAATTCTTTTTAAAACTATTTGCTAATTTACGGTTTTAAATATAAAAAACCAAACTATTTATATATATATTTGATTTTACTTTTCATTCTTAAAGAGAGTTCAATTATACCAAACACGAGAGGACATCTTAATTTTATTTAATAGCAATTATAATTTCATTTTAACAAAATATACTCTTCCTTATTGTACAAAAAAATACACTTAACATAAAATATATTATGCAATCTTTTAATTTTTTAAATAAAATATTATGCAATCTTTTAATTATTGACTATATTAAATTAATCTTAATTTTATTTTTACTTGATAAAAAATGTTATAACATGACACAAAAAAATCTTTAAAACATCTAACCATTAAAAACATATTCAACCATATATCGAACTAATGAAAAACATCATTTAAGAATTTTATAAATTATCGAGTGAATATGTTTTTTTTTTATTTTGTAATCTAAAAATCATAATTATTTTTTGCTTTATAGTATTTAAAGTTTAGGTTACATGAAAACTTAACCTAATAACACCCCTCTTCTAAGAAACTCCTTATAAATGAGTAGCTATGTTTTCCAAAATACTACTTTAATTTATGTCTCTTTTTTTCATTTCATCGGCGCCGTTTCCCAAAGACTACTTTAGTCTTTATCTCTGCCTCTTTCATTTTTGTCTCAATCTTGAGCTTTGAATTAGATCTAAAAAGATTCTTTCATTATTTATCAATTTGATCTTCATTCATATAATAGATATGTTATTATATTTGAATAGATGATGATGATATGTTCGGGAGGGTTACATACATCAAGGTTATTCCCTCACTCTATCGCTAAATTAAATCTATTTATTGGTTTTTCTCTATTAATATTATGTGTATTTTTCAATTAGATCATGAACGAGTATGAAAACACAAATCAAAGACTACGATTCTATCGTGATCAAATGGAGATTCGTTAACATGTTTCTCATATTCATGTGTTTTACTCAATGTTCGATTGGGAAGTTTTGAATAAATCTCTTAGGATTGTGATTTCTTGATTTAATTGATTAATTGCGAAGTGATGGAAGACGGTAATATTTATAGAACTTATATATCTAATATTCTCTAGATATTACTTCGTGTATTATTGATATTTATTTTGAAACGAGTAAAGTCTAATGATTTGGTACCCATTTTTAGTTAATAATTTTTATATACTATTGAGAAGAAGTTCATCGAACATCAAATCTATGAAGATATAGTGTGTTATTGTTGCTCTTCAAAGTATCTTTTATTTATTAGTGAAATAAAGATTGTGTTTTTTAATAATTACTATAATTTTTTGATTGTTCATAATAACTGTATTTTCTCTTAATATGATTATGTAGAGTGACACTTATGTGTTTAGTCTTTCTAACTTATTTCTAGTATGGAGAGGGAATAATGTTGATAGGTAGGAGTGTTATTATGTTCAAAAATTAATTATTTAAAAACATATAAGGATGAAAATAAGCCCACAAATTTATTAGTGAATTTGTAACTTATGTTATCTAACTTTTATTACTTTGCCATTTTATACACTTATTATACTCATCAACATAAATGAAATACTCATGTTTTAGGAGGAATTAAGCTAAATTTTTGAGGAGGAAGCCTCTTGCATACGGTACATTTACATCATTTAAAATAATATTTGTTGTTTTTCTAATTTCAATATTTTTAGACACATCTTAATTGGTTGTCTTGTCTCTTTTTAGATGTACTGACCCTAATAATCTCAAGTTTGGGTTTGGTGCGTCTAATGATATTAACCACTTGCATTCCAATTGTCTTAATTACTTGATGTTCCCTCCGATTGTAAAGTTTTTGGTTTCATAGTTTGTGTAACTCATTCATATCATTTTTATAAAAAATCAATTTTAATTATCATTACATAACAAATTACATAGTCTTTTTTTATGAAATAACCAAAATTAAAATTAGTAATTAGTTGTTGTTTTTATCTGTAGATGAAATATAAATCTAAGATTTCTTATTTGTCATCCTGTTAATGACATATATTATAATAAATAATATTTGTTTGCATTCATATTTCAAGATGTTATTAATTATTATATATGTTATAGGTTATCTAGTGTAATCCATTTGGAGCTAAAAGGTGGCTACATGAACAAAAGTATGTCCTCTAATTTATGCAACATGTTTTGAAAAAGTTGGAAAGATGTTTTTCTATAATTTAAAGATAAATAATAAAAAATTTGAATATGTGTTTTTTGTAGGAGTTTGTCTACACTGTGTCTCCTCCTCTTTCAAGATGAAGTATATCATATGTCTCCTTGAACTGGTACACTGGAACATCTGTCGAAGTTTATCTATCTTGTTTTGGATGAAGACCTTCTCTACTATGCTTTCTCAATTGACCATTTTGATAACGTTTGACATAAATTTCATATGACTGTGATTTTCTTGATTAAATTTATCAAATGTCGACTATCTATATAAAAGGTGATAATTAAGAATTTATTTATTTAGGAATATTATGTATATGCTTACAATGTTATTTGGATCAATTACTTTTATTTACATTTTAAATGCGCCTCAAAAAATCAATTCATTAAAATAGTGGAGTAGTATATGTTTGATTTGTACTTGTAACAATTTGTAGGTTAATGGTTGAAGTTTTCAAATACAGGTACTGTTGAAAATGATGATAAGAATAATAAAAGTTATTTTTAATGAATTGAAACAAAAGTAAGTATTTAAGGGAAGAGTCACGTCAATTGGGGTGTGTCCCTAATATATATTTGATTTGCACTTATAACAATTTGTAAAGGGGTGAGAGTGCAGTTAAATAGACTTCGAGAAGAAGTATCGATTCCGTCTAAGAGTTGGCAAATTTAATACTCAAACTTTGCATGAAATGGAAGAAAAAAAAAATTCATTGCAATAATAATACAACAACACAGACAAAAGATTCAATCCACAAGAATGCATATGAAGTTTCAACACAAAACATGTTATGGATACCAAATTAAGAAACATGGTCTCATGAAAAATTAATGAGAGAAAAACTTAAAAATTATATTTATGATGTTGGTAAAGATGATACAATGTGAAAGATAAATGGTTACATGTAAATCTTATTATAGGCACTAATTGTTTTAGTTAGATCTTTATGATGATATGTAAGTAAGTTTATCATATCTTCTTGATAATAAAATAGCAAATAAATCAATAAACAAAATAGAGAAAATAGCTACCACTATTACATCTACTATGTTAAAGTGATGTGTGTATATTGCTTTAATTCTTCCAGGTTCTTACTTTCTTCAATATAGATGGTGTATTTTTTTGAATGAAGGGATGAAAGCAAATTAGGGACCAAATGTTATTTATAGGCTTGATTCTACAATCAAGAATTTACAAGCACTAGAAGAATCATATAGATCACCAGCAAGACTGTTAAGAAAAATAGTATCTTTTGTTGCAATTGTTTGAAGTGACATCCCTAAAATCGAAACAGATTATTGAAATCAGAAGCAGCGGAATCAGATATTGTAATCTCTTTAGTAGACATGCTAGTAATCTCGCAACACTGATGAAAATTATGCAAGAGAGATGATCAACTACGACATCCATGAGATAAAACAAATCAAATACATTTTTTCGATTTTCTACTGCAGTGTAGAGAACCGTTCTATAATTACACCCTCACATATAGCTATTACAACAACTCTATAAGTATAGTACTAAGACTAGTTGTAAACCAACAAGACTCACTCGTAAACTGAAAGTACACAACCACGAGTGCCGCTCTAAAATCATAGAAAGCGTATATCACCATATTGTAAAAATATCGAAGAATAGAAGAAATAAGAGAAGTGGCTCAGAAATCATCGAGCAAACAAAGGAGCACAGAGAAATAAGGTTGAAATGCATCTAACTTTGTTGTCTTTTCAAAAGAAATTGACACATTATATCATAATGCAAGCTATCTCATATGTGTAAACTAACAATATTGGACTTTAGTTTTAATTATTTTTAGAGTTGAAAGTTTAATCAATGTGTGAAAAGTTTTTTCAAATGTGGTACTCTAACATTTATAAATTTACAACACAACACTATGTATGTCCAATACTTCTGACCGACTACTATTATTCCATTGAAATCTCACCCTTTTATTCCTCGTTGAAAATTAGAAATTTACATTCCATGAGATGTCGAAATCGTACTTAAAGTTTAAATATCACGTTGAAATACCGCCCTCTAATTTGGCTAAGTTTCGGATCACTAACTTACTTGTATAATTATAGAGTGAATAGGAATATTGAGATTTTAATTGGGTAAAGAGAAAGTGCAGTGAATTGAAGGATTAAGTGGATCTGTGGAGTAGTGGGTTGATTATCTATATGTGCGTACAATAAACAATAAACAAAACAACCGGAAAATGCAAGTTGATTCTTTAAAATGTGTGAAATTAGATTACATGATAAATACAAATTGTATCTGGAAATTGTAAATAGAACTTGTGTAAATGCAAATGATGTTCTTGAAAATTGTGAAATTAAGACATGAGATAAATGCAAATTGTAATTTTGTTTTCATGCAAATTGATTCTAATTGTGAAATTAAAGACTGAAGTTAAATAGCAATATAATTTTGGCTTTAAAAATTTAAAATGCAATTTGTCAAAAGAATATTGAGACTTTAGTAACTCATGAATAAACAAGTGATTTAAAAAAATTGTTCAAAAACTATTTTATAATTTACGGTTTGTAAATTTAAAAAACCAAAACCATTTATATTTATTTTGGTTTTTAGTTTTTCATTCTTAAAAAGAGTTCAGAATATACAAATGCAGAGGACATCTATTTTTATTAATAGCAATTTATGGTTTTCCTTTTACAAAAAATTATACTCCCTCCTTATTGTAAGAAAAAAAATCAATTTACACTTAAAATTGATTGATCAGGTATGTTTTCATTTTTTAAATAAAATATATTATGCAATCTTTTAAATTTTTTGACTATATTAAATTGATCTTTAATTTTATTTTTACTTGATAAAAATATTATAACTTAATAAAAAAAATCTTTAAAACATCTCACCATCAAAAACATATTCAACCATATATAACGAGTGGAAAACGTTATTAAGTATTATATAAATTATCGAGTGAATATGCTTTTTCTTTTTTTGTTATCTAAAAATCATAATTATTTTTTGTTTTATAATATTCAAAGTTTAGGTTACATGAAAACTTATCTAATATCAACCCTCACTAAGGAATCTTTACTGTTTCTATAAGACTATTTTGATTTTTAATACTCTTTTTCTCATTTTATCGGTGCCGTTTTTCCAAAGAACTAATTTAGTTTCCTATCTCTGTCTCCCTCATTTTTGTCCAATCTGAGTTTTTGCAATTAGATCTAGAAAGATTCCTTCATTATCTATCAATTTGGATCATCAATCATATAACATATATGTTATTATATTTGAATAGATGGATGTTGATATGTACGGAAGGGTTTTCATAAATCATTGTTATTTCTCTCACCTATCACTAAATTAATCTATTATTGGGTTCTTTTTCATATTTAATATTATAATATGTTGTTAGTTTTTTTCAATAGATCATGAATAGACGATAGAAACACATTATAAGACATCGATCTAGATGCATAACCAATTGGAATCATTAAACATTTTCCTCATATTTTCCATATGTTTTACTCATGTGTTCGATTGTGAGAAGGATTCGCATAAATACTCTTACATTGTGATTTCCTTGATTAAACATGAATGACATTTATGAGGAATAGAATAAGGGTAATAATTATAAACTTATATATTTATATTCTCCTTGATCCTTTTCTATTATAATTTATTTTGAAGAGTAATGTCTCTATGTTGCTATCATTTTTGAGTTATAGTTTATAATACTTATTGAGAAGTAGTCTATCAACATATATCCATCCTTGTAGGATATATGGTAATTGTTGCTGTCTCCAAGAATCATCTTTTTTCTTATTAGTGAAATGAAGATTTTTTTTATAAATTAATATTTAATTGTCTTTATTGTTTCATAATAATTGTCAATTTTCGTAATAGATTATTGCAGATTTGAAAACTTATGGTGTTTAGTCTTTCTAACTTATTCCTAAGTAGTCATGGTAAGATGGGATTTAATATGAAGGTGAGAGAGTTTTATAATGTATAAAAATTTAAAATATTTTTTAAAACATATGAGGATGAAAATAAGCCCAAATTTATTATGCTTATTCTCTCATCTTAAGTACTTGTTGACATTTACTTATTTTGTTCTAATTGTTGATACTGCTATGCAAGAATTGAGTATGGCTATGACTCTGAACATGTTCTCTTATTAGCACCAAATTCCTTGTTATTTTGTAAGTTCTTTTTTTATGGTTTCATCAAAATGAACCGATAGCTTATGTTTCTACATTTTTTGTAAATAGTTTGCAGTCATGGTCTTCTCATTACTTCTATAACAATATGTCATGGAGAACTATCACAAAAGGGCTTCTGATTAGGATTAAGCCATTGGAGAACAGACCTTTCAAATAGATGAACGGCAATTCCATGTGAACAACAAACGGGGGAGAGAACAAATCCATCTTCCAAAACAAAACAATGGTGAAAACCATAATCATAATGTGATTTTTTTTTACGTATTCTTTGCTGCATTTATAAGCATTGGTGAATATTTGTATAGCATTATTAACATTAAATTGCAATACTGATGACAGAAATTGAAATATAATTAGAGAATGGAAGAAATAAATGTGGCAAGAAAACAATAATGGAATCATTCATCAGTTTTGTCTTGCGTTAGTTGAATACACACTCGTCCTTGGACCTGTTCACACGCTTCACATGAATTAAATACACTCTAACCAAATTTCTAGTAGAGCAACAACATTGTAAAGAATTTGCGATTAGGACCTTTCGACATTTTTACGACGAAGATTTTATTTCATTGATATTTGAAGTATGTTCCCTTCAATGAAGTGATATATTCAGTAGTGTCGTGGTAGTTTGAAGCTTGGTGTGGATAGTAACAAACATGGTAATTAGGTAGTACCTCTTAATATATATACATCTTCAATTCTTTTGCCTTATTGTAACACATAACTTGAATATAACACTTGTAACAAAATATTATTTCTCACAAGTTCTTAAGTGTTCTTGTAATACGGTTTAAGTGTTCTATATTTTTAATTTTTTGCATTAATTGTTTCCTGTTAAAGATTTAAAAATTTTCTTATTAGATGTTTGATTTTGTGTTCTAAATGATTTTTCATGAGTCCTTGGATAAATATCATAGGTGGAGTGCAATAGATTGAAAGGAAAAAATACTATTAATGTAGAAACAGATTTTTGTTTATAATGATTTTGAATTTTAGATACAAGTGTTAGTCTCATGCTATTGGTGTAAAATGTCATACAAATACTAATTGGCGATTGGACAAGTCTTGACCGTATAAAGCAACCTTAATAAGATATTCATTTGCATAATATCTTCCATTGCACGCTCCATTCAAATCATTTGTCAAGACATTCTTAAATAACATGTGAATCCTTTATTATTGAACCTTGCTTAGTTATACTGTTACTAGCGCATTGCTGGGAAATATGGATGCTGATCTTCATAAGTTGATGGAGTGTGTGTTTCATAAACTATTATCATCTCATTATAGATGTAAACATGCATACCTCATTACATGAAATACGAGTTCAACTCTTAGTTGCATTCTCCGCGCACATGACCAAAATGCAGTAACAATATTTAGCATTTTTTTGTTACTTTATTAATCTATGAAAATCATTCACGTATCCAAATCTAGCAAATTTTATATTTGTGTTTAAAATAGACAAAATAAATCAGATTTGTGCCTTTGCCGGATGCAGCAACCACTAGTACTGCAATATTATTTCTATGAACTCATATGTGACTCATCATTTTGGTTCATTGATCAAACTTCTGCATTTTTAGAAAGATTGTTCATTTATGTTGTTGTCAGCTTATATTGGTGTTTTTTCTGTTTTCTATTTAAAGGTATACATAAGATATAGATGCGTAAAATATTTTGCTTTCTATTCGAGGAGAGATGCTTCCTTTTATATTGTTTTCATTTCATACTAAATAAGTCTTATGTTGGAAATGATATTAAAGTGTTTACATTATTTAGTTTAAATAAGTCATATTTTAAACAAGCAATTTATAAGCAGACACAATGTGGTCTTTATTTTTAAAATTATTTTATAATTCTATTGACAATGTGTGAAATGAACAAGAAGCAATAAGGAAGAGTAATGTATTTGAGTTATATTTACTCGATTATATTGATAGTTAATCTTTATAGCAAATGATTACAACATTACATGTTTTTAGCTACATGTTTAGGAATCCTTAAAATTGTTGAAAGAGTTATGTTCCAACACACTTGGTGGGAGGTAGTTTGATTGTGGATTTTTCTAAACTTCATTGATTTTCCTAACATTCTTTGTAAAAAATTGGTAAAAGAGTTAAGAAAGATAACATAAAGAGATTTAGGAAGTTTCCGATTATGTTATTAAGATGAGTAATTAGGAATGAATAAGGAGGGCCACTAGCTTTGCTTGCTCTTTTACTTCTTCCTGGCATATTACTTGTTCTATGGTTTCATTTGAGCATAAAATTAATGGCTCTCTTTGTTTTCATCTAAAGTAAACATTTGTCCAATGTATATTTGATTTTGTATCTAAATGATTTTTTCCTTGAGTCCTTGGATAAGGATATCATAGTTGGAGTGCAATAGACGAAAGGAAAAAAATTCTATTAATGTAAAAATATTATTGTTTTTATGGTGTGAATGTTTAGAATCAAGTGTTAGTCTCATGCTATTGTGTTAAAAATATGACATACAATATACTAGATTGAAAGTTTGTACCGTATAATGCAACACTCGATAAGATATTTCATTTTACATAATACTCTTGCATTGCATCTCCAACTTGGTCCAAATGAAGTATATTTTCTCAAAAATTAAATTTGCGCATGAATTGGAGAAAACATCATAATATAAGAATTATATTAATGAACTATATGTACATAATCATAATGTGGAACCAATTCCCATTCCCTATACATGATCCTTGACTTTCAAATGGTATGCCCTTAGTCAAAGGATTCGTGATCATCAAACCTGTGCTAATGTATTTAATGACCATTACTTTATCGTTAACTTCGTCTCTAATGGTTAAGTACTAAATGTAGATATGTTTTACTCAACCTTCACTTTTGTTGTTCTAAGGCCAAAAAAAACAGTTAGTTAAATTATCACATAAATTTTCTTTGCCTAGAAATGTACAATGTAAGATTCTAAGCCCTGAATATAAAACTACTTTAAGCCATACACGCGTACGAGAAGTAGTCTCTAACCATGAAGAAAAATTTCAATCTTCATAATAGGAGTAGCAACTAACGTTCTGAGTTAGCACTTATCCATGAATTAGCTCCACCAGCATCAAGAAGTGTATTTTATGTTGATTTGCAAGAAGTCAACACAATAGCAAATTCAGCAAATGAATAAGTCGATCAATGTCTAAGATTGTCCACCTTATATGCAGTAAACATGTAATCTTTGTTTCTTGAAGGTACGTATCAATGACTTTCTTTGGCAGACTTTGTAGTGGCCAATATCTGAATTTACTCTGCATATTTTTCTTAAGATTCCAACAAAAAATGCAACGTCTGGCCCTATGCATACCTGAGCATACATAAGGATTCCCATAACATAAGCATAAGGAATATTATTCATTTGTTCCCGCTCAAAGTCATTCTTAGGGTATTCTCATGGTTTACAAATTTTTCCTTATAGATTGAGTAAACTTTGTCTTATTTAGAAGAAATCCAGAAATCGAATTATTTCTTATCTATGGAGTGAGCATCACATTCTTCATAACCAAAGTCTTTCCAAAGGTGAACTGCAACTTCACATCTCCAATATTAGCAACATTAGTAGTGTGACAATTTCCAACAACATTTTCTTATCTTCAACATCAGTGTATATTTTAAACATAGCACAATAATATCAAACATGGCAAGAGGCGCCAATGTTAATTCACCATCCATTTGACCCACCAACATTTAGAGCTGTCAAAAAAGCCCCCAACCCCTAGACCTCCTTTTTTAAATAAAAAAAAAACTCCTAATATTAGGCCCCCTATCAAAATAATTTTTTTTAAATATCGGCACATTATTTCATGGGGCTTAAGAGAGGGGGCTTATAGGCCCCCAATATTTTGTTAATTTTGAGATTTTTTCTTGAAAAATGTTCGAAATTTATTTTTTTCAAAAAAATATCGAAAAAAATTATAAAAAAAATTCTCAAAAAATTTGTGAGAAAAATAAATAAAAAATTCTCGAAAAAAATTAATATTTTTTCTCGAATAAAAAAAATCGATTTTTTCTCGAATCAAAAAAAATTCGAAAAGAAATTGTAAATAATTTTTTATCGAAAAAAAAAATCGAAACTTTTTTATCGGTGAAAAAATCGAAAAAAATTCATCCTCAATTCAGAGGTAGGTTATTAGACTTTCTAGTGAAAATTCTATTATTTTATGTTATAGATGGTTTTTGAAATCCTGTCAAGAAGGGGGCAAATTGTCTATTATAATAACTACTTTAAATTGTTCATCTAAAGACATAGTTTCAGTGGTTATTTCGTGATATCTTATGACTATCATTGGATTATGCATCCACGAATTTGTCATCTCATTATTGAGGTAACGGCTCACAACATACATTTTAGCTTTAGTTATCTTTGTATCATACTTATTTTTCAGAGCATCCTAAACTTCTCTAGCAGACATATAAGCACTATAAGAATCATATAGATCACCGACAAGTCCATTAGGAATATAATTCTTTTAGAGATAATTGTTATCTTCACTATAGGTTAATTCTTTTAGGTTAGTTATGCAGTTTTGTTATCCTTTTTGTTTGTTCATCTGTTTCTAAAATCATTGGAATGTCATCTTTCAAAACGTTGACAACATTTTCCATAGTTAAGAAAAATAGCATATTTTGTTGCAGCAGTTTGAAGTGACATCCCTCCAATCGAAACATATTCTTAAAATTAGAAGTAGCGGAACCAGATCTTGTAATCTCTTTGGTAATCTCTTCCGTAAACATGCTATTAATCTCGCAGCACTGACAAAAACA
>PGTU02001535.1:0-10572 GCA_002896215.2 Cicer echinospermum
TTCTCCCAAAATCCATTCGAAAATCTAACCACTTCTATCAACATCGCTTCAGAACATTGAAACTACTTATTGCTCGCAAACATTACGATTTTATCTCAGGACATAGTAGTTTATCTGACAAAACTTTATCATTTTTACATTCCAACGGATTTTGATCGACACTGGGATTCAATTTTTAATATGTTTGAAGTACTAATCTCATATTATGCCTTCTTAGTTTGTTTTCATGTCTTAATTTGGTAGTTTGTTTATGTATTGTTCTAATGTAGTTTTAGTTTGAAATTTGTTATCATTAAACACTTGTTGACGTATTATGATGTCCTTAAAGTTAAACTTGCATTCATCCTTCGTTATGTCATTTCTTTTATTTACAATGTGTACTACTTTTCCTTTACTCGTGTGGTATATTCTTGCATATGGTATGTTCTATATTTTTCCTTTTTTTTATCATGTCAAAAAGGGGGAGAAAATTTGGTATGTTGTTGCCTTAAACATCTTGTAGGGTCCTCAAACCAATTTTTCAATTAATCACAACAACGGGAGAGTACGCATATATAACGGGGGGAGCATGATTCAATCTGCACAATCTATCCACACACAACAACATTTTATCATAATCAAAAAGGAGGGAGAATGTAAACATACAAGTTTTTGATAAAGACAAAGATCAACCATTGGTCCAAAAGCAACAAAACCTCAAAAAGAAGTTCAAATATCTTCATTAATAAAGCTTCAAATCCAAATATTAAATGTTAAAATATAAAGGTATATGATACAACCAATACTTCAATTACATAGAACAAGTCATATTTACATATGTTATATTAAAGTATTTTCAAAAGTCAAAATTAGCATTAACAAAAGTCTTAAACTAATATTTTTTTACAAAATACATAAGTGTATTCGAATACAGCACCCTGTATTCGAATACAAAGAAGTCAGAGCAAAGTCTCAAAGTTGTATTCGGACTACGCTATGTGTAGTCGAATACCACTTCAGTGGCCAAATCCTTATAGTATGTATTCGACTACAACCTTCTTAGTCGAATACAAGTAAGTCAGTGGAAATTTTCACTATCTGTATTCGGACTACCACATGCATACGAATACAAGTGTAATTTTTGGAATATTTGAACGTTACAAAAGAGGTGTATTCGAATACACACATCATGTATTCAAATACAACTGAAAAGCAATACAATTTTCAGATCTCAAATGGCTCCAGATCATTGTATTTTTTCATCAAACCATTTTGGATCAATGTCCACGAATCTGAAGAGATGTTATGGAGTATAATCACCCCCATAACGTTCATATCAAACTAGACACATCCTTGAATCAATACCTTGAACAACTTTGAACAAAATTTCTGATTTTTACAAAGTACTTGCATTTCATTTTCATGATCATTCAGAAAGGTTCTCAAGTACTTGAATTTTATGGGATTGCTTATCAATATACCTCTCCTTATTCTTATTCAAATCATATTGTATCACTTAAAAGAAAGTAATACTTTCTTAAAGGTAGGTGTTGTATAGAAGTACGCCTAAGAGGGGCGTGAATTACGGTGTTAGTAAATTTTCTTGTTTTTAGTGATATGGTATCAGATTTTCTGAGTTTAAGAACAAGGCTTAATAACAAGTGCGTAAAGTAAATGAACACGGTAAGATTTTCCTGGTCCCCTTATAACCAAGGGTACGTCCAGTCCTCTTCGCATCACAACGAGATTAATCAACTACTGTCAGAAAATGTACAATTCCCACCCTGGGATTTCTGCCTACAAAACTTCTAACAATTTCTTCTAAGATAGCCACCACTATCTTACTTTACAAAATGATACAATAAGGTTTGAATAATTTAAGATGTGGTATATTGATAAACAACTCAATAGTAATTCAGTACTTGAGAACTTTTTAGAAATGATATGAAATCTAATGCAAGTACTTAGAAAAATCAGAATTTTGTTTCAAAGTGTTCAAATGAATTAATTCAAGGATGGTTGATTTTGATCTGAAGTTATGGGGTATTTATACTCCATAAAACTCCTTCAGATTCGTGCCATTGATCCAAGAGGTTTGATGAAAAATTACAGTTCTAGAGGCATTCCAGATCTGAAAAATTGGTAATGTTTCCAGGTGTATTCGATACAGATATGTGTATTCGAATACACGTCTTGTAACGTTCAAAAAATTCAAATTTTACATCTTGTTTCGAATACACTCAGTGTAGTCGAATACAGATCAATGTATTTACCTCTGACGTAACTTGTATCGACTACATATGATGTAGTCGAAAACATTTGGCTACTGACTTAGGCATGGGACTACATATGGGTTGTAGAATCGAATACACTTGGCCACTGACTTAAGCTTGTAGTCGCTACAGATGGTGTAGTCGAATACCACCTTTTAAATTTTGCTTCTGACTTAGTTGTATTCAATACAACTGGTGTATTCGAATACACTTATGCAAAGTTGTCAAAAAATATGATTTAAATGATTTGTATGTTGTTTTTGATTTTTAAAACATGTTAAAATGCATATGTAAATATGAATGTTCTCAAGTATTTGAACTATTGTTTGTATCATATACCTTTATATTTACTCATTTATTATTTGGATATAGAAGCTCATTCAAGTGTTTGATCTTCTTTTTGATCTTGCGCTTTGTCCATAATGGTGTCTTGTCGTCATCAAAAACATGAGTATTACATTCTCCCCCTTTTTGATTATGACAAAATTTGTTGTGAAGAGAGTGATGTTGAATCTTTGCTCCCCCGTAATAGGTGCATACTCCCCCGTGTGTATGTGATGATTTGAAAATGTTTTTGAGTGCCTACAAGGTTTGAAATGCAACAACAACACCAAATTTTTCTCCCCCTTTACATGATCAAAAAGAGAGAATAGAGAGAAAAAAAAAAGAGACATACACGGTGCGAGTAAAGTCATACACAAAAGACATTAGAAGGAAACAGAATAGCAGTAATGAAATTAAGTTAGAGTCATAGAAGTGAATACAAACAAGTCCTGAAACGATAATACAAAACACACAGAATTAAAATGAAAAAGAGTTCATAAAGCAATATTACTAACCACACAAGAATACAAAAAAGTTAACTTAGTACAAAAATTTAAAGACTTAATCAAATTCTGTCGGAATGTGGAAAGATCAGTTTGTCGGATAATGGACTAATGTCTGAGATAGTGCGTCATGATTGCGAGCAATAGTAGTTTTCAATGGTGGTAACGAGTGCCATAGAGGTGGTCAACTTGTCGAAATTGCTGTTTGAAGAAGGTTTGGAAAGAATCAAGGCGAGTCATGATCATTTGATTGGAGATATATCATCATCAGATGCAAGTTCCTCGCCATCTCATCTCCTTGAAGCAGCAGGTGTTGGATGTCCAGCAGTGTCCGCGGTGCATGCTTTAGCATGGTGGACCTGATCACCTTTATGCACAAATGCTTCAAGCTCGTCATTCCTGATAATTCCTCATGCTAGCAAGACACCTAAAATCCAGCAGATTTTCTTTTGTGGGAGTAAACATAACTTCATCAGAAAGTCCACACCAAAGTGTTCCAAAATTCGTGAAACCTCCTTTGCATAGGGGTAATCAATTGTTCGCGAGATCCAAGCATGATAGATTCACAAAAAATGACCAATTAATTGACGACCTTTCAAACATGAATTTCATAATTTGCAGTTCAAACTCCGAAATTGGGATAGTAATTTCCAGCTTCGAACCAAAATGTAGCTAAGAAAATAGTGTAGAAGCGATAATCAATAGTAAGATTCCCACACCATACCGTTGCTGGGCATATTTGGAACCTCCTAGCTCTCTTTTGTTTCCATGGTGCGGCGATCAAACCCGACAGAGAGAGACATATCATCATATTTAGAATATCACCCCATCACATAAATTGTTTGGACAACATTGTGTCACCATTAAAAAGATATCAGAATTTCTCCAATGGTTTGCGTATTTAAAACGAATAACTTTACCTTAACGCGCAGACTAGCGGTTTTCCCTCTGTATGAGATTACAATAAAAAACCCTAACCAAATCTGGTAAACTGACCATTATAGCCTATAAACTCTTCAACATGTTGTGCTTAAGCAACGCAGGAAATTTAAAATCAGAAAAAGAGTCCAAAGTACCTTATTTGGGGATAATAAGCGCGCTTGTCCGAAGTAGAAAGTGCGAAAAACGATCAATTTCCTCCGGTGTGTGTAGAAGCCGGGATAGATCCGTGATGTTGGGAGTCTTGGTTCGTTTTTCGTGAGGGCCTACTGCGGCATGTTTGGTGCGTGGTCCTCGTTTGCGAGCATCCATGTGAGAAAGGGTATTTTTGGTGAAAGTGGGTTTTTAGAGGGAAAATGGTGAGAGTTGTGATAGATTTGAAGAGGATGACAAGAAGGAAGTAAAGAGTAATGGATTTTGTGAGGTTGAGTGAATGGGTAAGTAAGTGGAAGGAGGATGGATGATTTGAGAGAGATGAGAGAAGGAACTGAGGGGTATCCTCGAATACCAACGAAAATAACCCTAACTTATGTGTAGCAGTTTTTATATCTGGGCAAAAACGCGAAGGTGTATTCGACTACACCTTCTTGTATCGAATACACATTTTCTGGGAACGTGTATTCGACTACACATCATTTGTATTCGAATACAGGAATTCTGAAAGTTGTATTCGAATACAATCAGTTGTCGATTCGACTACGTAAGTACAGTTTTGCTTAAAAACTCATTTTTTATGAAAATTGCATCATGTAAACACAATTATATATATCAAAGGAAATAATCAATAAGACATAAGAGATATGGCAAACTATGGTATCATGCATGGTTAAAGATCAATTTCACTCAAATACCAAGTTCTCTTCGGATTTATATAAATGAGTCTTTAGTAACGGTTTGTAAAAAGTATCGCCAATTGATTGTGTGTATCAAACAAATGTTACCTCAAACATTACCTTTAAGTACATGATCCCGTAGAAAATATGTCGATATCGATGTGTTTAGTTCTGGAGTGGCATGATTGGATTCTTTGAGATGTTTATTGCGTTTGTGTATCACATCTTAAGGGAATGCTCCCGAGATCAACTCCATAGTCATGTAATTGTGTTTGAGCCAGAGAATCTGCGCACAACAGCTTCCTGCTGCAATATATTCAGCTTCAGCAGTACAAGTGCAACCACAAGCTGCTTTTTACAAGACCATGAAACAGGTCATTTCCTATAAGACATGACATGTGCCACTTTGGTGCTTTTACGGTCTGTTTTGAATCCCGCATAATCCGAATCAGAGTATCTACTAAGGCTAATATGCTACCTTTAGGATACCATAGCCTACATTTGTGTTCCTTTCAGTACTTCATAATTCTCTTTAACACTACTAGATGTGATTCTTTCGATCTGCCTAAATCTTGCACACAAACAAACTTAAACATGATATCTTCGGCCGGCTGGGCCGTTAGATATAATAAATGATCCAATCATACCTCGATATTGGATTGTCGATAAATTCCTGATGCATCTTTATCAAACATATGTCCGGCCCATTGAGTTGTACTTTCTTGGCAATTCCCATTTCAAATTTCTTAGTAATTCTTACAATATTTGGCTTGATTGATGAAGATGCCGTGCTCAAGTTGCTTGATATGAAGTCCAAGAAAATAGTTTAATTTTCCCATCATGGACATTTCGAATTCTCCTTGCATATTGAAGAGATTCTTCACATATGTCCTTGTTGGTTGATCCAAATATTATATCATCAACATAAATTTTGAACCAATAATGTGTGACCATTTTCTCTTTGACAAATAACGTTTATTCAAACTTCTCCTTTGTCAAATCCTCGTCACATAAAAAGGTGCTTAATCTGTCATACCAACTTCTTGAGCTTGTTTTAGACCATAAAGAGCTTTTTCATTGTAAACTGTGAGATTTTTGGAATCGTCAAAATCCAGGGGGCTGCTTGCATAAAACTTCTTCATTTGTATGTACCCATGAGAAATCACTTCACGTTCCATTTGATTATACTCAAAATTCATGGAGCAAGCATATGCTAATAAGTAGACGTATGGCTCTAATCTTGCTACCGAGCAATGTTTCTCAAAGTCATCCCTTCCTCTTGATTGTATCCTTGAGCAACCAATCTAGCTTTGTTGCGAACAACATGCCATTCTCATCTAGTGTATTTTTGAACACCCATTTTGTACCAATGATGTGTTTATTTCCAGGATTAGGAACAAGTTCCCAACTTGGCTTCTTTCGAATGATTGAAGTTCTTCTTGCATGGCAAGTATCCATTTATCATACTTTAAGTCTTCACCAATTTTTGGAGGGTTCGACTTGAGAAACAAACGCCATGTTTAACAAGCATCTTGCAATTTTAACCTTGTTGTGACTCCTTTTATTTATATCACTATGATGTTGTGCAATAGGGGTGATATCTATGGTTCTCCATTCTTTAGGAAGATATCACTTTGCCTTACAATATGACTCCACTTTCTTGTTGAAGTTCTTTGCTTGGATCATTACTTCAAACAACATCATATCATCACAAGAAATAATATTTTCTTCTTTATGGGGTTAGTTTCATCAAAGGTTACATGCATTGATTCTTCAACTATAAGGTTCTTTTATAAAGATTTCTAAATGCTTTACTAGATACGTAACCGAGAAATATACCCATCAGCTT
Source organism: Cicer echinospermum (assembly GCA_002896215.2). Taxonomy (NCBI): domain Eukaryota; kingdom Viridiplantae; phylum Streptophyta; class Magnoliopsida; order Fabales; family Fabaceae; genus Cicer; species Cicer echinospermum. The sequence goes on from PGTU02001535.1 coordinate 6,701, forward strand.
TTCATTTCAAATTTCCAAAGTTGTTCTTTACCTTATTTAACACAAAACATTTACATCCAAAAAATGTGAAAGTGAGAATATTGGGTTTCTACCTTTGTAGAGTTCATATGGAGTTCTTAAGAATTGGCCTAATAATTACCCGTTGGAAACATAGCATGCTGGTTTACAGGCATCTGGCCCAAAAGTATTTTGGTAGATTGTGAGTCGCTTAGCATAGTTTAGCAAGCTCTATTAAGGATCTATTCTTTCTCTCAACGACCCCATTTTGTTGTGTGTCTTTGGTGCAGAAAAAATTGTGAAAATTGCCATTTTCTTCACAAATTCTTCAATGAAGTATTTGAAATTCCCTTCCATGATTCTTCTAAATTGATACTTTTGGCAGATTGTTCATTTTGGACTAGCTTGCATAGTTTTTAAATGCTTAAAAGCTTCATTTTATTTGCCAAAGATAAGGTCAATGAACCTTGATTAATCATCACAATAACTAGTCCATATGAGTTTCCCTCAAGATCTTTGGTTCTTGATGACCAAACAAATCCATATGTATCAATTGTAGCGGTCTAGAAGTTGGAAATAACATTTTTAGGTTGAAAGAACTCTTTGTTTGTTTGCCTTTTGACAAGCTCACATAATTATCCTTTATAAATTTTATTTTTGGTAGCCCTACAACCCAGATCATGCTTGACCAATTTGTTTAAATGATCCATGTGAATATGAGCAAATCTCTTATTGGCCCATAGCCAGCATCATTATTGTCGCTTACTCAAAGAACATTTCATTTTCAAGGATTAAATCTTCAAAATTAAGTATGAAAATGTTTTTTGAACCGCTTACCACAAACTGAGTTCATTAGCTTCATTTTGATGACGCACTCATCTTTATTAAAAACTATCTTGTATCCTTTGTCACAAAGATGGCTGATGCTTATGTGATTATTTTTAGGACCTATCAACATATAAGACAATCTTCAATTGAGGGAGATGGTGTTGTACCAACTTTTTCCAGACTGCCTAAAATTTTTCCTTTGTGTTTGTCTCCCATATACTACAATGTCCCTTGGCTGACTCAAGTGTTAAGCTGAAAATTTTGTTATTATCACCCGTCTGTGTTTGGTAGAGCAGCCACTATACCTGAGTACCACATGTTGAAGTCTTTTGTTTGCTTACCTGACAAAATTGGAAATCAAACTTATTAGTACCCAGTGTGCTTTGGAGTCCGATGGTTAAGTACCTTTCTTTACCCATATGAAATGACCTTTTGGAACACTAATATTTCTAATATACATGTTATTAGGTGTACTGACCATGAAGGACCACAATAAGAGCAAGTAGGATTAAATCTACTATTATAACATATGTATGAGATTTATTTTTGAATAATTTCTTATTAATAAAGATCATCCCTTTTTCATAACTATAATCTTTTCTTGATTAGCTGACTACTTGCTTTAACCAAAAATAGTTTGTTCAAATTTGGTTTATCAAATTTTGAGTATCCAAGACCACTTTTATCATTGAGTATCTTTGCATGTTAGAAACATTTTCACAATCCTAATTGTTCCCTTTTCGTATCGTTCAATACTCTATTTAATTGAACAATTTCGAAAGAGAGGGATTCACATTTATTGCATGCAGAATTCTGTTTTAGTTTTTCAGAATTTTTCTCCATAATATCAACTTTTTCTTGTAAACTTGAGATTTGTTTCTTTTTGTATACTAGTTTACAGATTTTTTACATTCAATGAGTAATTCTTTTATTGCGTTTTGAGCATCATTGCTATTCTATAATTAATTATTATTAGTCTTATTATAAAGAGGAGAGTCTATATTTACTAACCTCTTCATCATCTGATTGATGCGAGGCCATTAATATGCAACTGGCATTGCGCATTCTTCACTTTCTGTTTCTGAAGATGAACTTACTTCATGTCTTCCCAGCTATGTATGCTTCTGAAGTCTTTCTTTCTGTTGAAATTCTTCTTAGAAGGTTCGGGCAGTCTGCTTTAATATGTCCTTGTTTCCGCATTCGAAGGCAAGTGAAGTTTTGACTTTGATGTAGATTTATCTTTCTTCTGAAGCTTTTCTTTTTGAATGTTCTACGTCGTTTAAAATTTTACCAAATTCTTAACAAAAGATAAATCATCATCTTCATCTGAATCATTCTCTTTGCTTTGTTCTCTTGATTCATCCTTTTAACGCAATATTTTGTTCTTCTTTTCTTGACTTTCATTTTGTTCGCCTTCCGAGTTCGATCTTCATGCTCTTGAGTTTTCAAATAGTGCAGAAAGAAGACATCTTGGATAGGCTTTTCTTTTCTGAATACTTGCGTAACTTTTGGTGCCATTGCCTTTGTCCATGACCTTAGTACTTTAGATTTAGTTCATCATTTGTGAAGATTTTGTCCGAGTGCTGTCAAATGATTGGTTAATCGGGAGAACCTTTTCTGTAAATTTCTAGAATAGATTCTCCGGGCTGCATGCGAAATAATCATATTCTTTGTGTGATAGTGTGGTTGAGTTGGATCTTTTACTTCAATGGTGCCTTCGTGAGTTACTTCCAACGAGTATCCACATATCTTCTCTTTGTGCTGTTTTACAGTGGATATGCGGAAAAAACTCATCCATTCCTAGTGCAGATTGTAATATGTTCTTAGCCTTTTTATCGAAAAAGCCCACTTTTCTTTTATCCTCATCCGTCCAAGAATTTTTTATTTTTATTCTTCTTTGTTATTTGATGACAGTTTTTGGAATTATGAGGGACCCATTTTCAACGGCACCCATAATGTATCTCCTTGTGGCTTCGAGATATGTTTGCATACGGATTTTTTCCAAAAATCGTAGTGCTCTCCAACACAAAACATGGTGGGAACTTGGTACTGCTACCACCATTCTCTAACTACAGGTTGTGCGGAACCATGTAATTGATTCGAATAACCTTAACCTGCTCTGATGCAAATGTTAGTATAGAAGTACGGCCTAAGAGAGGGGGGGGGGGGTGATTAGGTGTAGTAAATTTTTCTTGTTTTGTGTGATATGGTAATCAGATTTTCTGAAGTTTAAGAACAAGGCTTAATAACAAGTGCAGTAAGTAAGTAAATGAACACGGTAAAGATTTTCCTGGTTCCCCTTATAACCAGGGTACGTCCAGTCCTTCTTGCACACCACAAGAGATTAATCAACTACTGTCAGAAATGTACAATTCCCACCCTGGTTTCTTGCTACAAAACTTCTAACAATTCTTCTAAGATAGCACACCACTATTTATTTACAAATGATACAATTAAGGTTTGAATAAATTTAAGATGTGTATATTGATAAACAACATCAATAGTAATCAAGTACTTGAGAACTTTTTAGAATGATATGAAAATCTAATGCAAGTACTTAGAAAATCAGAAATTTTGTCAAAGTTGTTCAATGAATTATTCAAGGATGCTGTTGATTTTTGATCTAAGTTATGGGTATTTATACTCCATAAAACATCCTTTCAGATTTCGTGGCCATTATCAGAGGTTTTGATGAAAAATTACAATGTTCTAGAGCATTCCAGATCTGAAAATTTGTAATGTTTCCAGCGGTATCGAATAGCCTATATGTGTATTCGAATAACGTCTTGTAACGTTCAAAAAATTCAAATTAACAATCTTGTATTCGAATACACATCAGTGTAGTCGGAATACAGATCAATGTATTTTGCTCCTGACTTAACTTTATTCGACTACCATATGATGTACGAATACATTTGGCTACTGAGCTTAGCATGTAGTCGACTCAGGATGGGTGTAGTCGAATACACTTGGCCATCTGAATACTTGTCGTCGACTACAGATGCGTAGTCGAAATACACCTTTTAAAGTTTTGCTTCTGACTTAAG
>PGTU02001537.1:0-15878 GCA_002896215.2 Cicer echinospermum
TCGACTAGACCTAGTTGTATTCGAATACACATTATTCTGGGAACGTGTATTCGACTACACATCCTTTGTATTCGAATACAGGAATCTTGGGAAGTTTGTATTCGAATACAGACATTTGTATTCGACTACACTAAGCACAGTTTTGCTTAAAACTCAGTTTTTTATGAAAACTCTTGCATCATGTAATAACAAAATTTCATATATCAAGAAGCAATAATCAACAAGACATAAAATATGACAAACCTATGTATATCATGCAATGTTAAGAGATCATTTTCATCAAATACCAAGTTCTCTTCGGATTTTATGAAAATGAGTCTTACGGTAATGGTTTGTATATATCAGCATTGATTGTGTGTATTCAACAATGTATACCTCACATTACTGTAATACATGATCCCATAGAAAATGATGTCGGATATCGATGTGTTTAGTTCTAGAGTGCATGATTGGATTCTTTGAGATGTTTATTGCGCTTGTGTTATCATATCTTAAGGGAATGCATCCGAGATCAACTCCATAGTCATGTAATTTTTGTTTAAGCCAGAGAACTTGGGCACAACAGCTTCCTGCTGCAATGTATTCAGCTTCAGCAGTACTAAGTGCAACGCAAGCTTGCTTTTTACAAGACCATGAAACAAGTGCATTTCCTAAGACATGGCACGTGCCGCTGGTGCTTTTACGGTCTGTTTTGCATCCCGAATCAGAGTTTCCAACTAGGCTACATATGCTACCCTTGGGATACCATAGGCCTACATTTGTTGTTCCTTTCAGATACTTCATAATTCTTTTAACAGCTACTAGATGTGATTCTTTCGGATCTGCCTGAAATCTTGCACACAGACAAACACTAAACATGATATCTGGCCGGCTGGCCGTTAGAATATAATATGATCCAATCTACCTCGATATTTGGATATGTCGATTGAAATTCCTAAGCATCTTTATCACATATGTCCGGAAGCCCATTGGAGTTGGTACTTTCTTTGCAATTTTCCATTTCAATTTCTTTAGTAATAGTTCCTTTACAATATTGGTTGATATGATGAAGATCGTGCTCAAGTTGCTTGACTGAACGTCCGAAGAAAATAGTTTAATTTTCCCATCATGGACTTTTCGAATTCTCCTTGCATTATTGAAGAGAATTCTTCACATATGTCCTGTTAGTTGATCCAATATTATCTCCATCAACATAAATTTGAACAATAATGTGTGACCATTTTCTCTTTGACAAATAACGTTTTATCAACCCTCTCCTTTGTCAAATCCCCGTTCACAATAAAAGGTGCTTAATCTGTCATACCAAGCTCTGGAGCTTGTTTTAGACATAAAGAGCCTTTTTCAATTTGTAAACGTGTGAGGGATTTTTGGAATCTTCAAATCCAGGGGGTTTGCTAGACATAGACTTCTTCATTTATGTAACCCATGGAGAAAGACACTCTTCACGTCCATTTTGATATAGCTCAAAATTCATGGAGCAAGCATATGCTATAGTAGACGTATTGCCTCTAATCTTGCTACCGGAGCAATTTTCGTCAAAGTCTATTCTTCCTCTTGATTGTATCCTTGAGCGACCAATCTAGCTTTGTTTGCGAACAACTATGCCATTCTCATCTAGTTTATTTTTAAACACCCATTTTGGTACCAATGATGTGTTTATTTCCAGGATAGGAACAAGTTCCCAAACTTGGCTTCTTTCAAATTGATTGAGTTCTTCTTGCATGGCCAGTAGCACATTGATCATCTTTAATTGCTTCACCAATTTTGGAGGGTTCGATTTGAGAAACAAACGCCATGTTAAGCAAGCATCTTGCAATTTTAATCTTGTGTGATCCCTTATTTATATCACCTATGATGTTGTCAATTAGGGTGATATATATGGGTTCTCCATTCTTTAGGAAGATCATCACTTTGCCTTTCAATATTGAACTCACTTTCTTGTTGTGGTTGATAGTTTGAAGTTCAGTTGCTTGGATCATTTGCTTTCAAAAACATCATCATCACAGAGAAATAATATTTTCCTTTTTATGCGGTTTATTTTCATCAAAAGTTACATGCATTGATTCTTCAACTAATAAGTTATTTATTAAAAATTCTAAATGCTTTACTAGATAAAGAGAAACCGAGAAATATACCTTCATCAGCTTTTTCATCAAATTTTCCAAGGTTGTCTTTACTGTTATTTAACACAACACTTACATCCAAAAATGTGGAAGTGAGAGATATTGGGTTTTCTACCTTTGTAAAGTTCATATGGAGTTTCTTAAGAATTGGCCTAATGATTACCCGGTTGGAAACATAGCATGCGTGTTTACAGCATCTGCCCAAAAGTATTTTGGTAGATTTGAGTCGCTTAGCATAGTTCTAGCAAGCTCTATCAAGGATCTATTCTTTCTCTCAACGACCCCATTTTGTTGTGGTGTTCTTGGTGCAGAAAAATTGTGAAAAATGCCATTTTCTTCACAAAATTCTTCAAATGAAGTATTTGAAATTCCCTTCCATGATCACTTCTAATTGATACAATTTTGGCAGATTGTTCGTTTTGGACTAGCTTGGCATAGTTTTAAAATGCCTTAAAAGCTTCATTTTTATTTGCCAAGAATAAGGTCCAAGTGAACCTTGAGTAATCATCAACAATAACTAGTCCATATGAGTTTCCACCAAGACTTTTGGTTCTTGATGGACCAAACAAGTCCATATGTATCAATTGTAGTGGTCTAGAGGTTGAAATGACATTTTTAGGTTTGAAAGAACTTTTTGTTTGTTTGCCTTTTTGACAAGCGTCACATAATTTATCCTTTATAAATTTTATTTTTGGTAAGCCTACAACAAGATCATGCTTGACCAATTTGTTTAAATGATCCATGTGAATATGAGCAAATCTCTTATGCCATAGCCAAGCATCATTATTGTCGCTTACCAAAAGACATTTCATTTTTAAGGATAAATCTTCAAAATTAAGTATGAAAATGTTTTTGAAACGCTTACCGACAAACTGAGTTTCATTTGCAGCTTCATTTTGGATGATGCACTCATCTTTATTAAAAACTATCTTGTATCCTTTGTCACAAAGTTGGCTGATGCTTATGAGATTATGTTTTAGACCTTCAACATATAAGACATCTTCAATCGAGGGGATGGTGCTGTACCGACTTTTTCAATGCCTAAAATTTTTCCTTTGTTGTTGTCTCCATATACTACATGTCCCTTTGACTCAAGTGTTAAAGCTGAAAATTTTGTTATATCACCCGTCATGTGTTTGAGAGCAGCCACTATCTAAGTACCACATGTTGAAGTCTCTTGTTTGCATACCTACAAAATTGAAATCAAACTTTATTAGGTACCCAATGTGCTTTGGGTCCTTGATGGTTAGTACCTTTCTTTACCCATATGTAATGCCCTCTTGGAACACTAATGTTTTAATATGACATGTATTAGGTGTATGACCATGAAGACCACAATAAGAACAAGTAGGATTAAATCTACTGTTAGTAGCATATGTATGAGATTTATTTTGAATAATTTTCTTATTATAAAGATCATCCTTTTTCATAACTATAATACTTTCTTGATTAGATTGACTACTTGCTTTAACAAAAAATAGTTTTGTTCAAATTTGGTTTATCAAATTTTGAATATCCAAGACCACTTTTTGTCATTTGAGTATCTTTGCATATTTAAAACATTTTCCAATCCTAATTGTCCTTTTTCGTACCGTTCAATCACTCTATTTAATTGAACAATTTTGAAAGAGAGGGAATCACCTTTATTGCATGCAAAATTCTGTTTTAGTTTTTCAGAATTTTTCTCCATAATATCAACTTTTTCTTGTAAACTTGAGATTTTGTTTCTTTTGTGTTGATACTAGTTTACACAAATTTTTACATTCAATAAGTAATTCCTTTATTGTGTTTTGAGCATCATTGTATTCTATAAATTAATTCATTATTAAAGTCTTATTATAATGAGGAGAGTCTATATTACTAACCTCTTCTTCATCATCTGATTGATGCGAGGCCATTAATGCAACATTGGCTCATTCTTCACTTTCTGTTTCTGAAGATGAACTTACTTCATTGTCTTCCCAAGCTATGTATGCCTTCTTGAAATCTTTCTTTTTGTTGACATTCTTCTTAGCAAGGTTTGGGCAATCTACTTTAATATGTCCTTGTTTTTCCACATTCAAAGCAAGTAAAGTTTTGATTTGATGTAGAATTATCTTTCTTCTTGAAGCTTTTCCTTTTGAATGTTCTATCATTTTTAGAAACTTACCAAATTTCTTAACAAGAAGGATAATATTTTCATCTTCATCTGAATCATTGTCTTTGATTTGTTCTCTTGATTCGGTCTTTAAAGCAATATTTTTGGTCTTCTTTTCTTGACTTTCATTTTGTTTCTAGCCTTCCAAGTTCGATTTCGTGCTCTTGAAGTTTTCCAAATAGTGCAGAAATAGACATTTTGGATAGGCTTTTCTTTTCGGATATTGCTGTACTTTTGGTTGCCAGGCCCTTGTCAATGATCTTAGTACTTTTAGATTTAATTCATCATTGGTGAAGATTTTTCCGAGTGCTGTCAAATGATTGGTTAAGTGGGAGAACCTTTTCTGTAATTCTAGAATAGACTCTCCGGGCTGCATTCGAAATAACTCATATTCTTGTGATAGTGTGTTGAGTTTAGACCTCTTTACCTCAATGGTGCCTTCGTGAGTTACTTCCAACGTATCCCATATTTCTTTTGCTGTTTTACAGTGAGATATGTGGAAAAACGCATCCATTCCTAGTGCAGATTGTAATATATTCTTAGCCTTTTTATTGAAAAACACTTTTCTTTTTTTATCCTCATCAGTCCAAGAATTTTTTATCTTTATTTCTTCTTTGTTATTGATGACAGTTTTTGGAATGTGAGGACCATTTTCAACTGCATCCCATATGTCGTCTCCTTGTGCTTCGAGATACGCTTGCATACGGATTTTCCAAAAATCGTAGTGCTCTCCAACAAAACATGGTGGCTTGGTACTGCTACCACCGTCTCTAAAAACAGGTTGTGCGGAAGCCATGAGTAATTGATCGATGAATAAGTTACCTTAACCTGCTCTGATGCCAATTGTTAGTATAGAAGTACGCCTAAGAGAGGGGGGGGGGGTGAATTAGGTGTTAGTAAAGTTTCTTGTTTTTAGTGATATGGTAATTGAATTTTCCGAGTTTAAGAACAAGGCTTAATAAAAATTGCAGTAAGTAAATGAACACTTTAAGATTTATCCTGGTTCCCCTTATAACCAAGGGTACGTCTAGTCCTCTTGCACACCCGCAAGAGATTAATCCAATACTTGTCAGAAAATGTACAACTCCCACCTTGGGATTCTTGCTACAAAAACTTCTAACAATACTTCTAAGATAGAACACTACTATCTTAGATTAAGCTATCTTGTACAAATGATACAATAAGGTTTGAATGAGTCTAAGATGTGGTATATTGATAAACAACTCAATAGCAATTCAAGTACTTGAGAACTTTTAGAATGATATGAAAATCTAATGCGAGTACTTAGAAAAATCAGAATTTTGTTCAAAGTTGTTTAATGAATTTATTCAAGGATTGTTGATTTTTTATCTGAAGTTATGGGTATTTATACTCCATAAAACATCCTTTCAGATTCGTGGCCATTGATCCAAGAGGTTTTGATGAAAAATTACAATGTTCTAGAGGCACCCCAGATCTGAAAAATTGTAATGTTTCCAGGTGTATTCGAATACAGTATATGTGTATTCGAATACACGTCTTTGTAACGTTTAAAAAAATTCAAATTTTACATCTTGTATTCGAATACACATTAGTGTAGTCGAATACACATTAGTGTATTTTAGCCTCTGACTTAACTTGTATTCGACTACATATGGGTGTAGTCGAATACACACAAAGGATTTTTGGCCACTGACTTAGCTTGTCTTCGACTATAGATGGGTGTAGTCGAATACAACATTTAAAGTTTTGCCTCTGACTTAAGTTGTATTCGAATACAACAATGGTGTATTCGAATACACTTATGCAAATTGTCAAAAATATGATTTTAAATGATTGTTAATGTTATTTTTGATTTTCAAAAATATGTTAAATGCATATGTAAATATGAATTGTTCTCATGTATTTGAACTATTGATTTGTATCATATACTTTTACATTTAATCATTTATTATTTGGATTTTGAAGCTTATTGAAGATAGTTTGATCTTCTTTTTGATCTTGCTGCATTGTCCATAGTTGGTGGTCTTGTCGTCATAAAAAACATGTAGTTTACATTCTCCCCCTTTTTGATTATGACAAAATGATGTTGTGAAGAGAGTGTATAGTTGAAATCATTGCTCCCCCGTAATAGGTGCATACTCCGCCGTTGTATGTGATGATTTAAAAAATTGTGTTTGAGTACCTACAAGGTTTGAAATGCAACAACAGTACCAAATTTTCTCCCCCTTTTTGACATGATCAAAAAGAAGAAAAAAAGAAAAAGAGACATACAAGTTTCGAGTATAATCATACACAAACGGCATATAAGGTAACAAGGAGAATAGCATAAATGGAATTAAGTCATAATATCATAAAAGTTAATACATAACATGTCGCGAAAAGAGCAATACAAAATACGCCATAATTAAAACGACAAAGGAGTTCATAAAACAAAGATCACAGTAATACATAATGCAAAAAAGTTAACTTAGTACATAACTAAAGGACTTAATCAAAATCTGTCGAAATGTGGAAATGATCAAGTTTGTCTGATAAATTACTAATGTCTTGAGATAGTGCGTCATGATTGCGAGCAATAGTAGTTTCAATATTGGTGAAGCGAGTGTCGATAGAGGTGGTCAACTTGTCGAATTGAGTTTGGAAGAAGGTTTGGAAAGAATCAAGGCGAGTCATGATCATTTGATTGGAGATATAATCATCATCAGATGCAGTGTCCTCGCCATCGTCATCTCCTTGAGCAGCCGCGTTTGAGGGTTCAGCATTGTCCTTCGGTGCATCATCAGATGGTTGACCATGATCACCTTTATGCACAAATGCTTCAAGCTCTTCATTCCATATTATCCACATGTTAGGCAAGACACCTAAATCCAACATATTTTCTTTGGTGGGTGTAAACATAACTTCATCAGAGAAGTCCACACCAAAGTGTTCCAAAATCCGTGAAACTTCCTTTGCATAGGGTAAGCCAATTGCCTCGCGAGAGCCAAACATAATAGATTTCACAAAAAATGCCCAATTAAGTTGACGACCTTCAAACATGAAATTCATAATTTGCAATTCAAACTCCGAAATTTGGTAGTAATTTCCTGCCTTCGGAACCAGAATGTAGCTAAGGAAATAGTGTAGAAGCTGATAATCAACAGTAAGATTTCCCACACCATACCGTTGCTGGGCATATTTGGAACCTGCCTGAGCTCTCTTTTGTTCCATGGTGCGTCGATCAAATCGACAGAGAGAGGCATACGCATCATACTTAGAAATATCACCCCATTCACATAATTGGTTTGGACAAAAAATTTCACCATTAAAAGGGATATTCAGAATAAGTCGCTTGTCCGAGTAGAATGTGCGAAAACGATCAATTTCCTCCGGTATGTGATGTTAGGATTCCTGGTTTGTTTTCGTGAGGGACCTACTGCTGCATGTTTGGTGCGTGGTCCTCGTTTGCGGGCATCCATGGTGAGAAAGGGTTATTTTGGGGAAAGTGGATTTTAGAGAAATTGTTAGAGTTGTGAGAGATTTGAAGAGGAATGACAAGAAGGAAGTAAGGATTGATGTAATTTGCAAGAAATGTGAGAAATATGATGATTAATGCCAAGAAAGAAGTAAGGATTGATGTAATTTGCAAGGTTGGGTGAATGGGTAACTGAGTGAAAGGAGGATGGACGAGAATTTGGGAGAGGAGAGGAGAGGCTACAGCTGTGTATTCGAATACCAAATGTAAAATAACCCTAAAATGTGAAACAACTTTTATATCTGGGCAAAAACGCGAAGGTGTATTCGACTAGACCTAGTTGTATTCGAATACACATTATTCTGGGAACGTGTATTCGACTACACATCCTTTGTATTCGAATACAGGAAATCTGGGAAAGTTTGTATTCGAATACAGACATTTGTATTCGACTACATAAGCACAGTTTTGCTTAAAAACTCAGTTTTTTTATGAAAATTTGCATCATGTAATACACAAATTCATATATCAAGAAGCAATAATCAACAAGACATAAAAGATATGACAAACTATGTATATCATGCAATGGTTAAAGATCATTTTCACTCAAAATACCAAGTTCTCTTCGGATTTTATAAAATGAGTCTTTAGGTAATGGTTTTGTAAATATATCAGCCAATTGATTGTGTGTATCAACAAATGTTACCTCAACATTACCTTTAAGTACATGATCCCGTAGAAATGATGTCGGATATCGATGTGTTTAGTTCTAGAGTGCATGATTGGATTCTTTGAGATGTTTATTGCGCTTGTGTTATCATATCTTAAGGGAATGCATCCGAGATCAACTCCATAGTCATGTAATTTTTGTTTAAGCCAGAGAACCTGGGCACAACAGCTTCCTGCTGCAATGTATTCAGCTTCAGCAGTACTAAGTGCAACGCAAGCTTGCTTTTTACAAGACCATGAAACAAGTGCATTTCCTAAGACATGGCACGTGCCGCTGGTGCTTTTACGGTCTGTTTTGCATCCCGAATCAGAGTTTCCAACTAGGCTACATATGCTACCCTTGGGATACCATAGGCCTACATTTGTTGTTCCTTTCAGATACTTCATAATTCTTTTAACAGCTACTAGATGTGATTCTTTCGGATCTTCCTGAAATCTTGCACACAGACAAACACTAAACATGATATCTGGCCGGCTGGCCGTTAGATATAATAATGATCCAATCATACCTCGATATTTGGATATGTCGATTGAAATTCCTAATGCATCTTTATCAACATATGTTCCGGAGCCCATTGGAGTTGTACTTTCTTTGCAATTTTCCATTTCAAAATTTCTTTAGTAATTCTTTACAATATTTGGCTTGATTGATGAAGATGCCGTGCTCAAGTTGCTTGATATGAAGTCCAAGAAAATAGTTTAATTTTCCCATCATGGACATTTCGAATTCTCCTTGCATTATTGAAGAGAATTCTTCACATATGTCCCTGTTAGTTGATCCAAATATTATCTCATCAACATAAATTTGAACCAATAATGTGTGACCATTTTCTCTTTTGACAAATAACGTTTTTATCAACCTCTCCTTTGTCAAATCCCCGTTCACAATAAAAGGTGCTTAATCTGTCATACCAAGCTCTTGGAGCTTGTTTTAGACCATAAAGAGCCTTTTTCAATTTGTAAACGTGTGAGGGATTTTTGGAATCTTCAAATCCAGGGGGTTGCTAGACATAGACTTCTTCATTTATGTACCCATTGAGAAAGACACTCTTCACGTCCATTTGATATAGCTCAAAATTCATGGAGCAAGCATATGCTAATAGTAGACGTATTGCCTCTAATCTTGCTACCGGAGCAAATGTTTCGTCAAAGTCTATCCCTTCCTCTTGATTGTATCCTTGAGCGACCAATCTAGCTTTGTTGCGAACAACTATGCCATTCTCATCTAGTTTATTTTTAACACCCCATTTTGTACCAATGATGTGTTTATTTCCAGGATTAGGAACAAGTTCCCAAACTTGGCTTCTTTCAAATTGATTGAGTTCTTCTTGCATGGCAAGTATCCATTGATCATCTTTAATTGCTTCACCAATTTTGGAGGGTTCGATTTGAGAAACAAACGCCATGTTTAAGCAAGCATCTTGCAATTTTAATCTTGTTGTGAATCCTTTATTTATATCACCTATGATGTTGTCAATAGGGTGATATATATGGGTTCTCCATTCTTTAGGAAGATCATCACTTTGCCTTTCAATATTGACTCCACTTTCTTGTTGTGGTTGATTAGTTTGAAGTTCATTGCTTGGATCATTGCTTTCAAAAACATCATCATCACAAGAAATAATATTTTCCTCTTTTATGGGGTTAGTTTCATCAAAAGTTACATGCATTGATTCTTCAACTAATAAAGTTATTTTATTAAAAATTCTAAATGCTTTACTAGATAAAGAGTAACCGAGAAATATACCTTCATCAGCTTTTTCATCAAATTTTCCAAGGTTGTCTTTACTGTTATTTAACACAAAACACTTACATCCAAAAATGTGGAAGTGAGAGATATTGGGTTTTCTACCTTTGTAAAGTTCATATGGAGTTTTCTTAAGAATTGGCCTAATGATTACCCGGTTGGAAACATAGCATGCTGTGTTTACAGCATCTGCCCAAAAGTATTTTGGTAGATTTGAGTCGCTTAGCATAGTTCTAGCAAGCTCTATCAAGGATCTATTCTTTCTCTCAACGACCCCATTTTTGTTGTGGTGTTCTTGGTGCAGAAAAATTGTGAAAAATGCCATTTTCTTCACAAAATTCTTCAAATGAAGTATTTTGAAATTCCCTTCCATGATCACTTCTAATTGATACAATTTTGGCAGATTGTTCGTTTTGGACTAGCTTGGCATAGTTTTTAAATGCCTTAAAAGCTTCATTTTTATTTGCCAAGAATAAGGTCCAAGTGAACCTTGAGTAATCATCAACAATAACTAGTCCATATGAGTTTCCACCAAGACTTTTGGTTCTTGATGGACCAAACAAGTCCATATGTATCAATTGTAGTGGTCTAGAGGTTGAAATGACATTTTTAGGTTTGAAAGAACTTTTTGTTTTGTTTGCCTTTTTGACAAGCGTCACATAATTTATCCTTTATAAATTTTATTTTTGGTAAGCCTACAACAAGATCATGCTTGACCAATTTGTTTAAATGATCCATGTGAATATGAGCAAATCTCTTATGCCATAGCCAAGCATCATTATTGTCGCTTACCAAAAGACATTTCATTTTTAAGGATAAATCTTCAAAATTAAGTATGAAAATGTTTTTGAAACGCTTACCGACAAACTGAGTTTCATTTGCAGCTTCATTTGGATGATGCACTCATCTTTATTAAAAACTATCTTGTATCCTTTGTCACAAAGTTGGCTGATGCTTATGAGATTATGTTTTAGACCTTCAACATATAAGACATCTTCAATCGAGGGGGATGGTGCTGTACCGACTTTTTCAAATGCCTAAAATTTTTTCCTTTGTTGTTGTCTCCATATACTACATGTCCCTTTGACTCAAGTGTTTAAAGCTGAAAATTTTGTTATATCACCCGTCATGTGTTTGGAGCAGCCACTATCTAAGTACCACATGTTTGAAGTCTCTTGTTTGCATACCTACAAAATTGAAATCAAACTTTTATTAGGTACCCAATGTGCTTTGGGTCCTTGATGGTTAGTACCTTTCTTTACCCATATGTAATGCCCTCTTGGAACACTAATGTTTCTAATATGACATGTATTAGGTGTATGACCATGAAGACCACAATAAGAACAAGTAGGATTAAATCTACTGTTAGTAGCATATGTATGAGATTTATTTTGAATAATTTTCTTTATTATAAAGATCATCCTTTTTCATAACTATAATACTTTTCTTGATTAGATTGACTACTTGCTTTAACAAAAATAGTTTTGTTCAAATTTGGTTTATCAAATTTTGAATATCCAAGACCACTTTTGTCATTTGAGTATCTTTGCATATTTAAAACATTTTCCAATCCTAATTGTCCTTTTTCGTACCGTTCAATCACTCTATTTAATTGAACAATTTTGAAAGAGAGGGAATCACCTTTATTGCATGCAAAATTCTGTTTTAGTTTTTCAGAATTTTTCTCCATAATATCAACTTTTTCTTGTAAACTTGAGATTTGTTTCTTTTGTGTTGATACTAGTTTACACAAATTTTTACATTCAATAAGTAAATTCCTTTATTGTGTTTGAGCATCATTGTATTCTATAATTAATTCATTATTAAAGTCTTATTATAATGAGGAGAGTCTATATTACTAACCTCTTCTTCATCATCTGATTGATGCGAGGCCATTAATGCAACATTGGCTCATTCTTCACTTTCTGTTTCTGAAGATGAACTTACTTCATTGTCTTCCCAAGCTATGTATGCCTTCTTGAAATCTTTCTTTTTGTTGACATTCTTCTTAGCAAGGTTTGGGCAATCTACTTTAATATGTCCTTGTTTTCCACATTCAAAGCAAGTAAAGTTTTTGATTTGATGTAGAATATCTTTCTTCTTGAAGCTTTTCCTTTTGAATGTTCTATCATTTTTAAGAAACTTACCAAATTTCTTAACAAGAAGGATAATATTTTCATCTTCATCTGAATCATTGTCTTTGATTTGTTCTCTTGATTCGGTCTTTAAAGCAATATTTTTGGTCTTCTTTTCTTGACTTTCATTTTGTTCTAGCCTTCCAAGTTCGATTTCGTGCTCTTAGAAGTTTTCAAATAGTGCAGAAATAGACATTTTGGATAGGCTTTTCTTTTCGGATATTGCTGTAACTTTTGGTTGCCAGGCCCTTGTCAATGATCTTAGTACTTTTTAGATTTAATTCATCATGGTGAAGATTTTTCCGAGTGCTGTCAAATGATTGGTTAAGTGGAGAACCTTTTCTGTAATTCTAGAATAGACTTCCGGGCTTGCATTCGAAAATAACTCATATTCTTGTGATAGTGTGTTGAGTTTAGACCTCTTTACCTCAATGGTGCCTTCGTGAGTTACTTCCAACGTATCCCATATTTCTTTTGCTGTTTTACAGTGAGATATGTGGAAAAACGCATCCATTCCTAGTGCAGATTGTAATATATTCTTAGCCTTTTTTATTGAAAAACACTTTTCTTTTTTATCCTCATCAGTCCAAGAATTTTTTATCTTTATTTCTTCTTTGTTATTGATGACAGTTTTTGGAATGTGAGGACCATTTTCAACTGCATCCCATATGTCGTCTCCTTGTGCTTCGAGATACGCTTGCATACGGATTTTCCAAAAATCGTAGTGCTCTCCAACAAAAACATGGTGGCTTGGTACTGCTACCACCGTCTCTAAAAACAGGTTGTGCGGAAGCCATGAGTAATTGATCGATGAATAAGTTACCTTTAACCTGCTCTGATGCCAATTGTTAGTATAGAAGTACGCCTAAGAGAGGGGGGGGGGGTGAATTAGGTGTTAGTAAAGTTTCTTGTTTTTAGTGATATGGTAATTGAATTTTCCGAGTTTAAGAACAAGGCTTAATAAAAAATGCAGTAAGTAAATGAACACTTTAAGATTTATCCTGGTTCCCTTATAACCAAGGGTACGTCTAGTCCTCTTGCACACCGCAAGAGATTAATCCAATACTTGTCAGAAAATGTACAACTCCACCTTGGGATCTGCTACAAAACTTCTAACAATACTTCTAAGATAGAACACTACTATCTTAGATTAGCTATCTTGTACAAATGATACAATAAGGTTTGAATGAGTCTAAGATGTGGTATATTGATAAAACAACTTCAATAGCAATTCAAGTACTTGAGAACTTTTAGAATGATATGAAATCTAATGCGAGTACTTAGAAAAATCAGAATTTTGTTCAAAGTTGTTTAATGAATTATTCAAGGATTGTTGATTTTTTATCTGAAGTTATGGTATTATACTCCATAAAACATCCTTTCAGATTCGTGGCCATTTGATCCAAGAGGTTTGATGAAAAATTACAATGTTCTAGAGGCACCCCAGATCTGAAAAATTGTAATGTTTCCAGGTGTATTCGAATACAGTATATGTGTATTCGAATACACGCTTTGTAACGTTTAAAAAAATTCAAATTTTACATCTTGTATTCGAATACACATTAGTGTAGTCGAATACACATTAGTGTATTTTAGCCTCTGACTTAACTTGTATTCACTACATATGTGTATCGAATACACACAAAGGATATTTTGGCCACTGACTTAGCTTGTCTTCGACTATAGATGGGTGTAGTCGAATACAACATTTAAAGTTTTGCCTCTGACTTGAAGTTGTATTCGAATACAACAATGGTGTATTCCGAATACACTTATGCAAATTGTCAAAAATATGATTTTAAATGATTGGTGTTATTTTTGGATTTTCGAAAATATATGTTAAATGCATATGTAAAATATGATTGTTCTCATTATTTGAACTATTGATTGTATCATATACTTTTACATTTAATCATTTATTATTTGGATTGAGCTTATTGAAGATAGTTTGATCTTCTTTTTGATCTTGCTGCATTGTCCATAGTTGGTGGTCTTGTCGTCATCAAAAACATGTAGTTTAATTTCTCCCCTTTTTTGATTATGACAAAATGATGTTGCTGAAGAGAGTGTATAGTTGAAATCATTGCTCCCCCGTAATAGGTGCATACTCCGCCGTTGTATGTGATGATTTAAAAAATTGTGTTTGAGTACCTACGAAGGTTTGGAATGCAACAACAGTACCAAATTTTCTCCCTTTTGACATGATCAAAAGAAGAAAAAAAGAGAAAGAGACATACAAGTTTCGAGTATATAATCATACACAACGGCATATAAGGTAACAAGGAGAATAGCATAAATGGAATTAAGTCATAATATCATAAAAGTTAATTACATAACATGTGCGAAAAGAGCAATACAAAATTTACGCCATATTAAAACGACAAAGGAGTTCATAAAACAAAGATCACAGTAAATACATAATGGCAAAAGTTAACTTAGTACATAACTAAAGGACTTATCAAAATCTGTCGAAATGTGGAAATGATCAAGTTTGTTCTGATAAATTACTAATGTCTTGAGATAGTGCGTCATGATTGCGAGCAATAGTAGTTTCAATATTGGTGAGCGAGTGTCGATAGAGTGGTCAACTTGTCGAATTGAGTTTGAAGAAGGTTTGGAAAGAATCAAGGCGAGTCATGATCATTTGATTGGAGATATTAATCATCATCAGATGCAGTGTCCTCGCCATCGTCATCTCCTTGAGCAGCCGCGTTTGAGGGTCCAGCATTGTCCTTCGGTGCATCATCAGATGGTTGACCTGATCACCTTTATGCACAAATGCTTCAAGCTTTCATTCCATATTAATCCACATGCTAGGCAAGACACCTAAAATCCAACACATTTTCTCTTGGTGGTGTGTAACATAACTTATCAGAGAAGTCCTCACCAAAGTGTTCCAAAAATCCGTGAAACTTCCTTTGCATAGGGTAAGCCAATTGGCCTCGGCGAGAGCAAACATAATAGATTCACAAAAAATCGCCCAATTAAGTTGACGAGCTTACAACATGAAATTCATAACTTTGCAATTCAAAACTCCGAAATTTGGTAGTAATTTCCTGCCTTCGGAACCAGAAATGTAGCTAAGGAAATAGTGTAGAAGCTGATAATCAATCAGTAAGATTTTTCCCACACATAACGTTGCTGGCATATTTTGAACCTGCCTGAGCTCTTCTTTTGTTCCATGGTGCGTCGGTCAAATCGACAGAGAGAGGCATACGCATCATACTTGAAATATCAACCCCATTCACATAATTGGTTTGGACAACAAATTTCCCATTAAGGGATATTCAGAATTTCTCCCAATGGTTTTTGGTATTTAAACGGATGAA
Organism: Cicer echinospermum; assembly: GCA_002896215.2. Taxonomy (NCBI): domain Eukaryota; kingdom Viridiplantae; phylum Streptophyta; class Magnoliopsida; order Fabales; family Fabaceae; genus Cicer; species Cicer echinospermum. The sequence goes on from PGTU02001537.1 coordinate 15,637, forward strand.
ATTTTACCTTAACCTGAGAGACTAACAGTTTTTTTCCTCTTGCATGAGATTGCATAAAAACCCCTAACCGAAATCTGGATAAACTGACTTTGTAGCCTATAAACTCTTCAACATGTTGTGTCTTTTGAGCAACGTCAGGAAATTTTAAGTCGGAGAAAGGAGTCTAGAGTACCATACTTTGGGATAATAAGTCGCTTGTCCGAGTAAAATGTGAGAAAACGATCAATTTCTTCCGGTGTGTG
>PGTU02001539.1:0-10460 GCA_002896215.2 Cicer echinospermum
TTTTTTTTAAAAACCTTTTTACAGCGCTTTTCTAAAAAGCGCTCTAATAGGTCCTTTAATTATGTGAAATCAAAGTCTTTTACAGCGCTTTTTTTATAGCGCTTGTCAAAAAAACGTTGTTGTATCCTCCGTTATTTTTAAAATTTCATACAACAGCGCTTGTATTTAATAAGCGCTATAAAAGACGCGCTATAAAATGTCATTTTTAGCGTAGTGTGTGCATCTCAAATCCCTCTCTGGTTCTGGTTCTGGTTTCGGTGCCACCGTTGCTGGCCTTACGTAAATATTTTGTTTTGCTTTCCAGAGGTTGTTATCTCGTTTGGTTTTTTGAGTGGTTGGTATTGCAAAACTTTTGATGAGTTTAAAGAATCTCTTTGTCTCTACTTTACTGTCACCGTATGAGCTGTTGATGGGATTACTTTATGCATGTGGAGCTTATCAAATTCAATGCTTCCATGTGTTTACATTGTCTTTATGAGTTTTAGTATATTATTATTCTTATGTATAGTGATCTTTTGGTGATCTTTTATAATTTCTCTTTAAAGACTTGAGTATTTGTGTCAAATTCTTTTTTTGTGTCTGTGTAATTACTCTTCAATGATATTTAAGCAGTAAAATAGTATGTATATTGAGATAAATGAATGTTCAAAGAGAAGAACATAAATGAAAAAGGATTTTAAACGTGTTCGTAGAACATGATAAAAATCTCAAATCCATTTCTAAATGAGAGATATCATCTTAGATTAAGATTATATAATAAAATATTTCATCACTTGAATAGTTTTTAACTGCAAATAGAAACTCTTTTTTATATCAATGATATGCTTAAATAAATTCTAAAAATTCTCTTAATTTAGTTTTATTTAAATCTCTTATCAAACTTTTGTTTGTGTTTTTGAAACTATTCTTGTTCATAATTATTTTTGAATATATTATCAAAAATCATCTTGTTCATGATTGTTTTTGAATAAGATCATTGTTGACCAAACTAGGAATGAAGATATAATTCATAATTAAATAATGAAAAATAATTCATTACTAGATTGATCAACAATGATTTTATTCAAAAATAATTCTGAACAACATGCTTTTTGGTAATATGTTTTTAGCCAACTTTTTATTTCTGAATCCAATCTGAGCAGTTCTTCTAGATTGATTCTGATCGTATTTTGTTCAGATTGAATTAGTAAATTCTTCAAATTGATATTGTTCGTATTTTGTTAAGATTGAATTTGTAAGTTCTTCATATTGAACTTTCAAAAGTACGAATTTGACTAAGTCCAATTTAGTATTTTTTCCTTTGTCAAAATCTAAATCATATCTTTGCAAATAAAAAATGTATCTTCTTGTGATAAATCTTGATCAAATCTTCTTGTAAATAATTCATATCTTCTTGTAGATAAATCTTAATCAAATCTTCTTGTAATTAATTCATATCTTCTTGTAGATAAATCTTGATTAAATGTTCTTGTAAATAATTCATATCTTCTTGTGATAAATCTTGATCAAATATTCTTTTAAATAATTTATATCTTCTTGTGATAAATCTTGATCAAAACTCTAAGTATAAAACCAACTTAGTTCCAACATATATGTATGACATGTGGTTTTGAGTTTACTTTGTTGCTTTGTGTGTGATTACTTGCTTTCTTTCTATGTTTGTAAATTTCACCCCTTTGATAGGGGTAAATGGGGAGGAAAATAGAAAATATAGTAATACAATTAATTGTGCGTTTGCGCTTGCTTGCACTGTCGTGTATTTTCTTTGCATTTGATTGTTGTATCAGTTGCATCATCATCACTCGCATGCATCATACACACCACACAATCCAATGCAAGAAAACTAAGAATTTGTGGTGGCCAAAAGCCCTCACAAAAGGGAGGAAAGCAGCCACAACAGACACATTTGTGGTGGCCAAAGACAGCCACAAATAAGGCAGTCACAAAGGTTTGTGACAGTCAAAACGGCCAAAAAAGTTGGTTTTTTGGTTACCATTTGTGATGGCTTAGGCCGCATAAATGATAAAGTTGATTAAAAAATTCAAAGTTGGTGAAGGTCAAGGCCGCCACAAATTCTCCCTTTTGTGAGGAGGACTTAGGCTACCACAAAAGATAAAATGAATATAAAATAACAGTTTGTCAGATATTAGGCCACCACAAATTGTCTCATTTGTGGCTGTTTTGGTCGCCACAAAATGGATGATTTTATTAAAAAAAAAATTTTTATAAAATTCGAAATTAATACTAAAAAATGATATTAATATATAAAATTTAATATTAATATAATTTAAAAATAAAAAAATTTAAATTTAAATTCCCACATATCATCTTTCTAGATTTATGCTTCATCTCCCTAAACCCTAACTCATGTCTGGAATGAAATTCTTTTGTTTGTTTGTTTTTTTTTCTTTCTTTTTTTGAGATGAAATGATAAATAAATTTATATGCGATTGTGAAGTTTCATATTCAAACCCTAGATATAGTATCTAATATAATAATTTGACATTTTTCTATTGAGCTAGACTTTACTAATTGAAATGAAATTTTAATGGCATAGATATGGTTTTTATTGTTGAATATGCGGTGCTTTATTTTTATTTGGTTTACATTTTTTTATTTGCATTTTCTATACCACAGGGGCCGTAGAGATATATAGGCATCATAAACTTGAAAAAATATTGATGGAAATTATGTTAGTTTTCCACGGTTTCCAAAAAATATGTAGTTTTTGTCTTTAATTCCTTTTGTAATCCTTTCGTCTAGTTATATAATTTCATTTTTTTTGTTTAATAAAGATTCTAACAGGGTATTAGAGCCATGTTATCTTTGTCTTGTGATTTTGTTTCTGCACATGGCCATTTTTTTTTTTGAATTTGAAATTTTTATTTTACAGTTTAGGTGTTTAAATTTTTGAAAAGCTCTTGAAATCATATAGGAAATATATTTTTGTTCAGGATTATGTGTTTAAATTTGTTTTTTGTGTAAAAAAGGCTTAAAGTTATTGTTTTTACCTTTCGGGTCATGTGGGTCTTCAACCGGGTCGGAATTAGTAATTTTAATTTATGGGTGAATAATAAATATCAAACAACTAATTAAATTTAAAAGAAAAAATGATTGGACCAACGGTATGCTTTATCCTATACGGAGGATTTGTTGCAATTTCGAACAATTTTCATACCTTTTAATTTTTTAAAAAGAAAAATATAAAGGAGAAAATGGTTGTTTCTTTTGATATCAAGATTTGAATCTGCATTGTGTAAGACTCTAGCCCACAAGTTAGTTTTATGTCATCGAGTTTATAAGCATATATATTTAATTTTTACAACTGTGCAACCTAAAAGTTTTTTTTGATTTCGATAAGTGTGAATACCAATTGAAGGATGAAACTATAATGTCCAGAGATAATTCTTCTTCACTTGGGTGAATGTATATAATATGTATTCGGGACGACAATCACCTCCTTGACTAAAACTAGCCATTTGGATGATGTTGATCGTTATAAATGTGAGGGCGATCTAGTCGCCTCATGAATGTCACAAAGACTAACATAATCGCAGTACTCGGTGTGTGTTGATCAACATGATAATGTATGAGCATTACAAAAGACCATGATGAACCAATTTGAAACATCTGAATAAGGCTTTTGCTAAATCCTTAATTATGAGTTTCATTGCAACTCAGAACTTAATAATCTTTAAAAGATCGTGTGAGCACTATATGTAAAAAGAGGGACATGCATCACAACTAAAAATCTGAGGTTGATATGTCTGATTCTTCTTTTTGCAATATATTTTGAACTCTCTTCCATTCTACCATATGGACCCTTTAAAATTTCTTATAACACACACATAAGGACAAAGGCTGATAAATGAACTGTGACCAGTGTGTTTCAAGAAAAATAAAGGTTGGTGATGGAAACGAGGAAAGATGTTATAATGACAATTTAAAAAAGAATGTGAACCAAACTAAGAATTATTGGAAAGGCAAGATACCACCTCAAGATGGAATTAAGAAATAACTCCAAGTGTTTTTTTGCAATAAGAAATTTTACATGAAGAGGATTTCCCTAAGTTTAAGAAAGAGAAGAAGGTAAATCAAATCTCATTTGTTTGTTATGAATGTATTATGGTTGTGAAGTTATTCTTATAACACGGATGTATATTGATTCTAGTTCTAACATCGTATGTTTCAAATACCTTGCAGGGTATGACAAGTCTAAGGAAACCATGTTCTCGTGTGCAAAACACACTTAATCAGATGATAAAAATGTCGTTCGCATGTGGAGGTTTGTTGGAACGTGCAATTTAGTTTTAAGTAGTGACTTTATTTTAATTTAAGAAAAAACATTTTATGTTCCATGTTTCTTTAGAAATTTAATTTATCTTTTAAAACTTGTACTTTTAGGATACCCCTTTAATTATTAATGAAACTTGTTTCTGTTTGTTTTATAAATTTTTAAATATTGTTGGAAATGGTGTATTATCAGATGGGTTTTTCTCACTAAATTTACAAAATATGTTATTTAATGATGTTATACATGTTCACATTGGTAAAAAAATGATGTGTTATAAATAAGATCCTCTATTTTGTCGGCACCAAGATTGAGATATATCTCCATATAGAGAATCAAAAGATTAGTGAATGATTGAGTACTTGATACTTTACATTTTGTTGATTTTGATACTGTGTGAAACTGCATTAAGGTAAAACATAATTACAAGTATAAGAAAGGTGCAAAGAGGAGTATTGAATATTAGAAATCATACATTTATATATGTTGTCCGATTATGGACATACAAGAGTTGTAAATATTTCATCTCTTTTATTGATCGATAATTCACGATAGAGAAATTTTTATGTGTAAAATATCTTCATGCTTTATAATAAGGACAAATCAATCGATGCCTTTAAAGCTTTTGAGGCTGAAAGAAGTGAAACACAAATAAAGATAATGGGACTGATAGAGGTGGAGAATACTACCCAATGGTAGATATACTAAGAGCAGACAAGCCATGTGTCAATTTGGGATGTTTTCAGAATAATGGAATAGTTGTCAAATATGTCATGCCATGGTTCGTCAGACAAATATAAGTAGTAGAAGAAGAAATCGAACTTTGATGGACATGTTTAGGAGTATGCGCAACAATTCAAACTTCAAACTCTTGTTGGTGGAAGCTCTTAAGACACAATCTATATAGTTGGAAATGTGTTCCAATCAGACTGTCCCAAAAATGGGCGTTTGGGTTATTTCAATGTTGGAAATTGAGTTGTGTCTATACGCGTTTTGGGGAATCCGTATGAAGTAAGACTCTACAACCCATTAGAAAGAAACTAATATTTAGGTACTATAAGGGGGTATTTCATTGAATATTGCCGAAAAGTCTAAAGGATATAGATACTATTGTCAATCTCATAGCCTAGGATTGTGGAATTAAAAATATAAAGTTTCTTGAAAATGACTTGATTAGGGGAGCAATCAATTTCAAGATAATGTTTATGATAAAAGCTCATATGATACTCAACCTTTCCATATCAAGTATGAAGTTATTGGGACAGACGTAATCATAGAAGTTCCACAAGTGGCTGATTAAAAACTAGTAAGATTAAAATATATCACCTTCCATATCAAGTAGTAAAAGAAAGAAATCAAACTTTGATGGACATGTTTAGGAGTATGCGCAGTAATTTGACACTTTCAAAGTTGTTGTTGAGTGGAAGCTCTTAAGACGACAATGTGACTCCCTAAACTCCAAAATAATATATAATAATTTATATCATATTTTTATAAAATTTGCGTGGATAAATAAAATGTATTTAAAAAAAAATAAAAACTTCAATGAGGTAAATAGTTCTTTAAATATACGAGGATCACAAACATAATGGATAATCTTGTGTGTCTACATAATTGAGACGTTGGATTAATTACGTAATATATTTATACTTATTTTTGTTTTTTTAAAATAAACTATTATGTAATATGAACCGTTGTACTCTCTTCATAAAGAAAGCATTTTGTTTTTTTAAAAAATAAATATTATAGTATATGGACCGTCGTACTCTTAGAAAGAAAAGAATAGTATCAAATTAGATTTGGTTCGACTCTCCACTAAATCTAAATTTTCACGATTTAAAAGTGGGAGCTCAATAGAATGGATTTTCAAATGAAATTCATAGTTGATTTGTAATACCCTACATTATTACTTCATCATTATAACTATATGAGTAACAAATAACAAACGATATAGTTTGTTTTGAGCAAGTTATTTATGTGTTCTATAGTGACTGTTTTATTCTTAATTGATAGTGAAATAAATGAATTGATTATTTATTTTTAGTGAGGGTTTTGTGTTCTATATATATTTTATAATATAATTGAATTATTTTAAAATAATTAAAATTAATATTTTTTCTTTTTTTAAATTATTTTTGTATCAATATTTTTTTATATTTAATGAATCATAATAAAGTGAGAATTATGATTCTTGACAATTTTATTGAGAATGAATCAACTGTTCACTTATATTGGATTCAATTTTTACTAAAGACAATATCTCGCTAATTTTCAATTGTTGTAAGTATTAGTTTTATCTTTTTCGATTATTGATTGGCTCCCAGGCCTTTTTGCCTTAGTGGTGGTTCTTTGCGTAGAAAAATTTATTAGTGGAAAATGATAGGCTTATTGAAAAAAAAATTATTGCATATTTTTTTTTCATACAAATTTAGAGTTTTATGATAATGTGTTGCAGGTACATTTGTATTTTGGATTTTCAATATAAATCTTGTATTCTTACATGCTTTTTTGCTAAAAAAATTGTTATAACGTATAAGTAAGGAAAAATGATAATTTATGTAAGCTTTTTAAATGTATCATCAAAGCACTTCCTGAATCAAAGTTTAAGCATTGCTTAGACTTAGATTAAGATGATTGTTCATCCCCTTTACGATGTTGTAATTGATTCTCAAGTGAAGCTGCTCTTCCTAGCGTTTCAATTTGAGGTGAAATCAATTTGAGTTGTTTTCTTGACAAACAATATACTATAAAGCATTTCTAAATCTTCTTTTAATGAGCATCCAGCTAAAAGTTCAATACTCATCGATCGATATATTCTTTGTAAGTACGCCCAATGTCATAGTAATCATCGAATTCCGGATCGGCAGAGTAAACAAATCTTTAGTTTAAACGCGGTACAATATGAACCTTGCTTTTTTTCATGAGCTTTTCTCAATATTATTGCTGGAAGTGTAGTTTTCGTCGGCGCCCACAACCGAATTGATGCCACATGAAGGTAATGAATTTGGAGTGTAATGGTGGTCGTAAAAGTATGATTTTATTGAATTATATGATATTTCCTTTAACATCAGTTACGTTGAGCAATTAACAATAACTATTATAGAGAGTTGTTCAATAAATTCAACTTCAAAGTTTTCCTCAAAATGTTTATAAAAGCCTAATAATACCAACTAATAATTTTTTTTAGGTTTCGGCTTATTATTTCTTTTTTTTTTTTGTGCGCCCAAGAGAGGGGACTAATAGGTGAAAAAATTTCAAAATTTGTTTTTATCGAAAAATTATCAAAAAATTTCAAAACATTTTTCTCAAAAAATTTTTAAAACATTTTAAAAAAATTGATTTTTTTTCTTGAATTAAAAAATTTATAAATTATTTTTATCAAAAAATATTAATGAAAAATATCGAAAGTTTATTTCTCAGAAAAAAAAAATATTGCCGATTTTTTTTTAAAAAAGAAGTGGACCCATATAGTCGTGCTTGAGGAGGAAAGGGTTGTTATTTGATCCATTTATTTACAGTTCATTTAAGTAAATATTTATCCAAACTATTTGTACCACAATAAACACGTCTGTATTCTCTTTGCATTGTGTTCATTATTCTTTAAGATATATTATTTTATAACACAATTGAGTTTTAAATAAGATGAAATAAAATAGTATTCTAATGGTTTGAGATATTTAAAAATGATGAAAATAAGAATGGAACATGGATGTCATTTCATTCATCTATTTCTTCATTTGATTTCAATTTCTTTCTTTGTTTTGGGAGCTATAAGATAGAGTAGCTTAACTTGTAAGAGATGTTTCATTTAATATACTCATTTGGAATCATTAACGTCAAAACCAACATAAAGTATATGTGTTAAACACAGTAGAGAGGCATATAGGTAATTATCAAATCATAAAAAATATTAATCTTGTAATATATATGAATGAATTATATATATAACAGAATCATGCAGATTCATATTTCAAAGCGATGTGTTTAGTGATTGCATAATCATAAACAGTATAATACTAAGCGTACTTCATTAGGAATGTAAGTAAAAAATAAGATTCATGCAAATTCAATATTATATTCATAGAATAGAAGCAACTAGATTGCATCATTATCGATCTGGAAGTTTTAAATATGACTATATTAGAATGAACTAAAGATTAAAACTTTACTCACGTTTAATGATATGGAATAAGTTATAAACTATCGAATGCGATTGATCAGCTTAGTGATTATCATCACGTTATATATATTAATATAGTGATGGTGTAATTGTAGTTTATCGTGAAAGATTCAATACACAATGTGTACCATTTCGCGGATTCATGACATATAATTTATAAAGAGCATAATTGGATCATGCATTCTTACGGTAATTTCAGTGTGAGACTGCAGTTTTGTGGTATCTTTTTCTATGAAGTGTTGTTATTTAATATTTAAATAACGATTTTATCTTTTATAGACTTTAGAAATGATCAAGTATGATATTCATTATATTAACTAAAATTAGATAATCATCAAAACTGGTCTAAATTCACAACCATAAAATTGCAATATCAAATTCAAAGAGAGAACTTCATATAATAGAAAAATGCATTAACTACGAATATTCAGGATTATAAATCAATTTTTCATCTCTAACTGACTTAGAGCAGGCAATTCAATTGTAAATAAAGAATAAAAATATGAGTTTATTTGAATATTAAAGTTATGAATTTGATGAAATTTGCCTTATAATGAAATGCTAATTAATTTTATGGAATTTATTTAAAAATTTTGATGAAATTTTAAAATTTTTGTAAAAATATGATATTATTGTTGACATTTTAGGACGTAAACGATCGCAATGTCACTTAAAGTTAAAGAAAATACTAAATTGAAAAAATATAAAGATAAAAGACTTAAGTGGTATTTGAAATTAAGTTAAAGGATTGCGGGAGTAATTATACTTAAAAAAAATAATAGCAGGAATATATAGTACGAAAGTTATTACGTGCAAATCACACGAATAACATTTAAAACATGTTTTACTTACAAACTCACTATTTATCTATGTAGCCTAATTATAATGAAAAGCAGGGTTGATAAAATATATTTTTAGCTCCATATACACTTTGAGAAGAGACGATATAAGTTAAGAAAAGTAATTGAAAAGTTAGAGATTTAAACATAGTGACGAATGCTTTAAAATTATCAATAGTAAATAATTTTTTAGAATAAGGTTTGAAACTGTGCTATATTAGGTCATTCCTAACGAAACAATCTCATGATAAATAGCCACAATTGTAAATTATTTTTTTTAACATATGTATTGCGCTCGTATCGAAGAAAACAAAACTAACGTTTAAGCTTAACACTCATAGGACAGCTCGCCTTTGGCAAGTCAATAACTAAGATATATATTCTCATAGTTCTAAATCAAATACATTATCATCGTCGTTTGCCAAAAGAGACCTGCCATATAACTGATTTGCTTACTAAAATACAATCACTACGCCAGAAATGACATTTAACAGCGCCCATTTTACAGCGCTTTCTAAACACAAGCGCTGTTGTAATTATATTTTAAAAATAACGGAACCTATTACAGCGCTTTTTATGTAAAGCACTGTAAAACAAGCGCTGTAGTAGGTCATATAACGTTTGCGCATCACGTTATAAGGATTTTACAGCGCTTGTCAAAAAAGCGCTGTAAACGGAAGCGCTTTCGCGAATCAGTTACAGCGCTTTTTTCACAAGCGCTGTAAAACACATGCACTTTCATTGAATTTAACTACCTATTACAGCGCTTTTTTCACAAGCGCTGTAAAAGACATGCGCTTTCATTGAATTTAACTACTTATTACAGCGCTTTTTTCACAAGCGCTGTAAAACACATGCGCTTTCATTGAATTTAACTACCTATTATAGCGCTTTTTTCACAAGCGCTGTAAAATACATCTTTCAAATAATTATATACGTTGGAAACCCTCATATCCTCTACATCTTTCAAATAATTATATACGTTGGGAACCCTAATATCCTCTACGTACTGTGCGGCCATCTACGTTGTCTAAAGGTATTTTTTACACATGATCTGTTATGTTTTGTTACATATATATTAAATCTACTAAAAATTGTTATATATATATATTAAATCTCTTTTACACATGATCTGTTCTGTTTTGAAATT
>PGTU02001541.1:0-15607 GCA_002896215.2 Cicer echinospermum
TTCAATTATAATTTATATGTTTTTATCTATATAATATTTACTCATTATAATTTACATATAATATTCAATTTTAGTGTCAAAGACAACCTAAAGGTTATGAGTGTGATTACTACATTATGATACATATGTTGAACATTGTATCTTGGTCTTGTTGATTCATGGATGCGGGTATGTGATAGATTTTTTCAAAGTTAGTATTAATTAACTACTAATGATTTTTATGGTCACATGATTTAGATAACTTTGTTATTTCAATGTTTATAATTCAGATATTTGGAGAATCAAAATCATTCGAATATGAAGAAATGATGAATGTCCGACAACGTTGTGCAAACTTGATTCTTGAACTAATAGAAAATGCTTGAAGCACTTGTATCATTTTAGTATCTTTAGACTGTTAATAGAAGATAATGTTTTTTTTAACTAGTGAATATTATGTAGCTCTAAATTTGATAATTTAGATTTTGTAAAAAAATTATGACTCATTGTCATTGATTTTTAAATGTAAAGCTTCGTATGAAGTTTTTTGTTTTATGGTTGAATGAGAAATTCTAGTTAATAATGTAATATGTGAAATTATGAGGATGCATATGTAAAGGGTGCGAGTTATAAAGAACAAAAAATTAAAAATTTAATTATTTAAATCGATTGGCTCATCGATAAAATAAACAATTTTGAATATGACTTGTAATATTGGTTCAAATTTAACCGATGTAATAAATCAATTTTGAATTTGACTTGTTATATTGTTTCAAATTTAATCGAACTAATAGATTAATTTTGAATTTGACTTGTTATATTGGTTCAAATTTAACCGATATAATAAATCATTTTTGAATTTGACTTATTATATTGACTTGTTACATCTATTATTTTTGAATGTGACTTGTTACATCTATTATTTTAGCTGATTTAATAATTAACTATTTATTACAACGCTTAATGTTAGATCGGATAAGAAACCGATCTAACAAGTACATAGGAACCGATCTAACAAGGTTTAATTGCACTAGTATGGTTAACAAATTTTAATATGAACATAATAAAATATTTAACAAAAATAAAATGAATTTAAAATTAACATACTCTTATGAATAATATAGGGATTAATACTACCCCACTGATTCCTTCCACTTTCTCTAAATTTTGTTTTTTCTAAGCTCAACAAATTTTGTCAAAAAAATATTGAGGAGTTACAATATGGCTTGATTCCTACGTTGGATTGAGTGCACAATCAATGGCTACTAATACATGTGTCTAATTTATAGCTATATTATAAGCTAGTTATCTCCATATTTTTTTCTCTATGCACTTCAAAAGTCTTTGATTTCCCTTTTTTTTTTTTCATTCTTTATAAGAACTTTAATGAAAACATTTGGTGTACGTTTTGGTGGTGGTGTGATATGAAGACCACTCACCACTCTTCAATATGTTCTCCTTTAACAAAATGTTGATGATCTAAATTTTGTTAGTTTTGGTTGTTCTAATGCTTCAAATCATAGTTTCATGTGGCCTAATAATGTCATGACTCAAGAAGCAAACTTTGCTGATCATCTAATGGCAAATGAAGATGTGATGAATTGGTCAAACCAAATCCCTTCATTGTGTGTGGAAAAATAAGATATCATCAATGGTTTAAGAAAGGGTGGAAAAGGTGTTGGAAGAAGACCTAAGAAAGTGTCTACTTTGTCTTTAATCAAAGGACACTAATGGGTCAGGTTGAGTTTGGATAAAGATAATTGAGTCTTGTACACCCTAATGGCCTATACACTAAAACACTAACGCATGAAGGCTTACATCCCCAATCACACTTGGTATAGCAAATTAACAAAAATTAAGAGTTTATTTGATTTTCTACTCAAAAATTGTTTTTTAATTTTTAAAAATTTAAATAAAAAACTTGTTTATTAATTAAGTTTTAGAAAAATGTCTTTAAAATTTATTTTGTATTTATGAATTTTTTAAATTGAAAATGTACGGTGATAAATGTTTTACTTTTTAGTTTTAAGTTTTAGTTTTGTTGACTAAAATAAAAACTAAAAACACAAAAAAAATTGCTAAATTTTTAATAATGGTAATTGTCTAATATTGCACAATTTAGAAATATAAAAAAATGTATTATCATTTTATTCTATGATAAAGATAAACGACCACATCCTTTTTTCAGTGTTTCAATTAGTATATTTAGTTTGTGTTATTCAACCGGTCAAAAGAAGAAAAAAAACTATATTTGTTATATATTTAAACGTTAAAAAATAATATCCAAAAATACATCGTTTTTTTTTCAATAATTATAAATTATTGATAATTTTTCTATAATATATACAATAAAAAATCTATGGTCTAGAGATATAAATGAGTATTGAAGATCATGAATAATTCCATACAAACATTATTTTTAGCTCGAACTCGACTGATCGCAAAAGAACTTTGTTTAGCTCGTTAGCTCCAATCATACAATTCAAAAATCAAATTTTTTTTACCTCTTAAAATTATTTTTTTGATAAAATAATTGTATAATTGAAAAATATAAATGTATGTTAGGTTTATAAAAAAATTCTATTTTTTAAGGAAAAAATCATTGTCTTAAAAATACAAATAATTATTAATTATTTGTCTCCTATAAATATTTCTCACCATAATATAATCAAACACACAATCTTAAATGGCGCGTCAACTTCAATCCATTTATTTACTTTTTTTTAAAAAATAGCCAACAATACTAATTTACTCATAATATCAATTATATATATATATACATATATATACACACATATGCACACAATCAAATAGTTCATGAACTAAACTAATTGAATTATATATTGCTCAAGTTTAATTTATTTAACAAATTCAATTTTTAGCTAAATTTTAACTCATTTGATTCACAAACAAAATTCAACAAATTATTTTTGAATCAAGTTGAGTCTCGAACTATGTACAAATTAGCTTGTGGTTTATTTTCGTTTCAATTAATCCTGATGTCATGGTTATGCACAATTGTGAAATCTTATATTCAAATAAAAAATCAGACATCCAAACTAATAATATCGATATTTATGACTAAAATTTAAGAATTAGTGACTAGAATGATAAGCTCTACCCATAACACTGTATTTTTTTTTTTTTGGTAAGAGTAACTTTTATTTGATTTATAGGAAGATATTTTTATTTTATCTTGTTAGATTTATTAGATGTAAAATTTTCATTGGACGTAAAATTCTCATAAAGAAATGGTCAAGAAAATTTGTATACCCTTCAATGATTTTAAATATATAATAATGACTGACAATGAAAAATTAAATCATATTTATGTCAATATTCCCATTAATTGGCCCATTATGATGGTTAACCCAATTTTTAATATGAACATAATAAACTATTTAACAAAAATTTAAAATGAATTTAAAAATTAAACTATACTTTTAATGAAATAATATAGAGATAAATACTATCCCACTTATTCCTCCCAGCTCTCTGAATTTTGTTTTAGTCTAAGCTCAATAAATTTTGTCAAAAAGGAATATGGAGAGTTACAATATGCTTGATTCCTATCCGTTGGATTGAGTGCATAATCAATGGCTACTAATACACGTGTCTAATTATAGGGCTTGTAATAGGCTTGTTATCTCCATATTTTTTTCTCCTCACTCAAAGTCCTTAATTTCCTTTCATGAAAACATTTGGTGTATGGTGGTGATATGAAGATCACTCACCACTCTTCAATAGGTCCTCCTTTAACAGCCATTGATAGATTTTTATGGAGTCAACACAACCACTTCCCTCAAAAGAAACATCAACAAAATGTTGATGATGGAAATTTTTGTAGTTTTGTTTGTTCTAATGCTTCAAATTATAGTTTCATGTGGCCTAATAATGTCATGACTCAAAGAAGCAAACTTGTTGATATTTAATGGCAAATGAAGATATGATGATTTGGACAAACCAATTCCTTCATTGTGTTGTGGAGAAAAGATGTCAATGGTTTAGGGAAGTGGAAAAGATTATTGGCAAGAAGAAAATAGAAAGTGTTTACTTGTCTTTGATCAAAGGACAATGGAGCGGACGAAGAAGAACAGGTTTAGTAATTAAAATTAAATAATATTTTTGTGTTTGTTTTGTTTTTTTATAAATAAAAATATTATTAAAATAAAAGTTTATTTTTTCACCATCATGAAGACATTCTAAGATTTGGTACACCAATTTGTGAGTGTGTATATGGTTTTTTATATATATTTGGACTAATTTAGGTGTTTTTTTTTTAATGTAAAAACAAAGAAAATTGTTGAAGTTGGTGACAGCAACATGGTGTAAGGAAAGGGTCACAAAATAGCTGAGAAGTTGGAAGTGAAGAGCTGGCACAAGCTATGTCGAGAGACGGTGGCATAATCATCTCAGGCCTGATATTAAAGTATGTCACTTCTATTCTTCAACTTTTTGATACATTTTCTCTATAGAATTGTATATATAAAGCAATTATTTAGATTTGAGAATATATGTAGTATGTCTTTTAGCCATGAAATTTATCTATGTTGGTTCATGAATTATTATAGATCTAAGTATATTAGGTATGGGTCTTTTAATCCTTTATTTTTCTAGGATCATCTTTGCATTCTGCTTAGGTTGATCTGGGTTATTTATGTATCTTATATCTTTTATGAACTTTAGGGTATATGTCAAGTTCCTAGTTTAAGATGAATATGTATTATACGGCATAATGTGTGTATTACTTTCCAATTTAATCATATTGTCAGCGTTTATACTTTTCCAAATTTAATCATATTTCACGTGCATGTTTTGAGTATTAATGTATATATTTTAGATATGTTGTTTCCTTCCCTAATCTTCTTGCATCTCCTCTATAAATCCACATGTTTGGGATTATTGTCATATTGTTAACCCAAAAACTTGCTAATTTATCCAATAACATTCACAATGATTTCACTCCAATTTCGTCAAAAAAAAGGTTTCCCTCTATTTACTTCTCACACCACCAACAAGCTGCAATACAATTACACAATTCTGTATTTTTTAATTTGACAATAAATAGAAATTGTCCTTCGCAACTTGATATATTTGTTTGAAAACATTGTGATAAATATCAAAATTCGATAATATACTAGCAAATGAATATTATATTATTTTTCAAATGAAATCTCATAACATTGTCGTGGTTTAACATATATGAAATGTGGTAATTTGAACATAGTTTTTTTACTCTTGTATCATTGTTTGTAAACAAATAATGTTTTAATTTGTATATATAGATAGATTGCTAAATGTTAGATTCTATTTCATGAAAGACGTGTGAATAAATGTTTCTCTAAATAGTATTTCATCTTTGTTGCTATTTATAACATTTTTTCTTGTATTTGGGATTTGAGGGTCATCTACTCATTTTAATCAATATAACTTTTGTCTATTTTTTTAATAAAAAAGTCTCTAAATCTAATAATTGCAACATCTTTCTGAAATTAATGGATGTCTAATGTTCCTCTCCTGCCATATTATTTGTGTTCTTGTTTTTCAATCTTTATGTAATTAGACTTAATATACTCATCATTTTACATTACATTGTAAAAGAATTGAATATAGACTTGATATTAAAAAATTGAATACTATATATTGTTAACATTTTGTAGAAAGATAGTTGGAGTGAAGAAGAAGAGTAGAATATTAGTAGAATCATAGTCATGGCAAGAATTGGAAACGTTGGCAGAGATAAAGAACAAGAAATTCCAGGAAGCAACAGAGAATGCATAAAGAACCGATTGGAATGCAACAAAAAGAAGACAAAATTCAATTGGAGAAGAACAAAAGGCCTCAAACACAATGTGTAAACCACAATCTTAATACTTCAAGACTATATATCAACTTTTATTCAACTCAAACTAATAACACAACCAAGAGTAATTCATCACAGACTCTGAACCAATACTCCACCAATCTAGCTCCACTTCACACTATATCTAGATGAACCTTCTCAAATTACCAATCTAACCTTGTTTGAAAACTCATCATGCACATATAGCTGAATCTTATGATGATAGAATCTTCTCTTCATCAACAAATGCAACACTTTTCAAAAACTAATAATTAGTGTCTAATTCAGATTCTCACTGATCATTCGGATAGCAATGAATAAATAGTTTGTGTACACTATCTAATTATTACACTTTAATAAGACTAAATATCACATTCATAATAAGTAATAACATGTACTTGAGTACTTCAATTCTTCCCAATCCTATGATGATGAATTACCCTTAATTCTGATCACTACTTTCTCCAATGATGGAATAATGTGGAATTGCAGCTTGCGGGTATGAATTGTTCTTTCAATTGGAAATAGAGAGATGATTTGTTAGACTTGGTTTCTTCACTACTCACTTTTCTACTAGCATGAATAAATTTTTTTTTTTAGTGTACTTTTTTCCACTTTAAAACAATATGCTCCTCCACTATATAGCACACTAGTATGCATTTGGCATTTATTTGGATTGTTTAGTCTGTCTTTTCATTTTAGTGTTAATTTTCCACTTTGGATTGTCATACTATGGTTTATTTGTTTGTTTGTCATATGGCTTACTATTTCGATCTAGATTTTCAATAAACTTCTATGGATACGTAACATTTGTTTTTTTTAGTATCTTGCATGATTATTGAAACTTTTATTTATTTTTATATTGGTTATTGTTATAACTTGATAATGTTTCGCTATTTATTTATTATGTTTTTGACGTCTATCTACTTTTATCGATAATAATTATAATACAAAATTTTATAGATTTTTTAAAAAAGATTCGGTATTTAAATGGTAAGAAACGATAAATTATAATAAATTTAAACAATAGATAAAATAGAAGAAAAAATGTTATGTTGAAATTAAATATATTTTATATTTAAAATATAAATATTTAAAAAAATTAATTTTAATTAATTAAAAAAGATAAAATTCTAATTAATTATTTTAATTGAGTGTAAAAATTGAGAGGAAAAAACACACCATTGTTTTGGTGTCTTTTGTAGTATAGATATGTTTCTTCCATAGAGATTCTGTCCAAAAAAAAGTATACTTGATCTGAACAATGTTTTGGTCAATTTTAATGAACAATTGTTTTATGTTGTTAACTTGTTATTACGGCTAAGACAACTGCTACATTGTTGTTGTTTATTTTTTTTTTTTTTTAATTAAGATTGTTTAATGGTGATTAATTTCCTTTATTTATTCTTGTTTCCGTTACATATTTTTGGCTATTGATCAACTCATGTTTAAACTTTGAATGCTTGAAATCATGTAAGAGTTATTACGTAAAGTTGACATTAATTTTTGTTTATTTAATGCTAATTAATTTTAATAGCATTACGCCTTAAAAACAAAATATTATGGAAATTTTACGTGCAGAATGTGATTTGAATGACAGAAAAAAAAATGAAGAAGCACCAAATTATTCGCCTTGACCTCTTTTATAAGTTCTCGGTCCGAATTTTTATACTATAAGAATAATGGTATATTACGTGTATGTCAATATTTTGTAGATTGTTTTACTAACATTGTTCGTTATCTATAAATACATGTATTAAATGTGAATTTTCATATTTTAAAATAGTTAGTAGTAAAATATAGATAGATTTAAAAAAAATTAATTACATTGAAAAGTTTATATTAATTAATTTATAATTAGGAACAGTTGCTAACAAAACTAAAAACATTTTTTTTTATTCATTAATTAAATCATGAGACAATCAATATTTATATAAGTCAACAATGGCTCACGTATACTCACAATCTCACCATTATGCAAATCATTTAATTTGATAGGACCAGTGAGTTTACATATAACTTTTTTGATTGAATAGGAACTAGTCTATTATCTATTATCTATCTATTTCTATTATATATATTTAAAATAGACTCCCGATGCCACATCATTATATTTTGCCACATCATTCATATTTTGCCACTTCAACATAATTTCATCCACATCAGCCAAAAAACATGATGTGACCTCATGAGAGTACCCATCCTCTTTCACAACTTCTCCTCTTCCTTCCACAATTTCTTTAATTACCTCCAAAATTTATTTGATAAATATATTTTATAATAAATTTATACAATTATAAAATTATTTTTACAATTATTTATAATAATTTATTAAATTATTTTATAATTTGATAATAATTTATAATTTATATATTATCAATTATTTATAAGTTATTTTATAATAAATTATATAATTATTTATTAGTATTATTAGTATTTACCAAAACCGATGTGGACCTTCCCTCCTTCTCCCCTCTCAAATCAATGCTCAATACCTATCTCCTTCAATCATGCTCGTCGATCCCTAATATCCTAATCTATCTCTTTAATATCAATTCCTAATCTCTTCATATCAATCGCTAAAATCTTTAATCCCCCTATCTCACTTAACCATTCAGAGCATGCAAAATGCTCTCTCTTCGCTCCCCGCCCCAAACTGACCCACCGCACATCGCCCCATTCGCTTCGCGCGCGGAAAGGCAACGAAGTTTCAAGTTCATGAGACCGCGAGCGGAGTGGAGCAGCCACACCTAAACGGTAAGTAGGCGAACGATTGTGACGTTTCCTCCTCCCCCTCTCTCCCGGACCAACCTATATCTGGCTCTCCTCCTTCCTCCCCATCTCAATCCTGCTCTTCAATCCTAAATCAAGGTAGCTTAAGCGAATAAATCTGCAATTATTGTGTGCTAAATGCTAATATTAGCAATAAGTAAGTGTATATTATCTTATTGTTGCGCTGAAGCAATGTAACATATTGATTAAGAATATAGGGAGATTTAATGCAATATTTTGTTTGTCAAGTTGAAGAAATTTAATAATTAAATATTTAAAAGAATAATCATTTTATATTATCACATAAAGGGTATATCCCAGTGATATTAAGAAATGAGAAAATGTGTGTGAAATGAGTGGATTTGGTTTACCACTTATATGTGTTGATTTTGCTGATTTGCTTACGAATTTGTAATATCAAATAATCCAATGTATGAAATGGATATATACATGGATAAATAGAAACAGATTGCAATAAGCAAACACAGCTCACCTGTACCAAAGAGTTAACCTCCAGGTGAGTATACGGTTTCAAAGGACTCCCATATTGGGCGAGCCAACCAAAAATTACAAATATTTAGCTCACCCCTGTATTTAGAAGCAGGTTTGATAGTGTATCAGATCCCTATGAAGCACCCAATTGTCATGAAGATACTTCACACCTTCTAAAAAGTTGGATCATTATGCACTTTCACTTCCCTTTGGCTAAATGGTTGCTTCATTGACTCCATCAGTCCTTTAAGATCATGTTCCATGTTATCCATTACCATGAAAATACTATCAAGATTTGTAGTTCTATTAACCGGAGTGTTATCTGCTATCAATAAATTATGTAGTTCTATTTTTTGTTTAAGATTGGTAATTCCTCTATGATTGAATGCACCAGGAGAGAGAATGCAAAAGGCCATCTCCCTATTTGATGTTTATTACATCATATGCTAAAGTTGAGGGTTATTTTCAAGTAGTTATAGTTTATGTCTTACTTTTTTCTTCCTCAATTTCTTGAAGCTTGCATAGGTTTCGCTAGGGTGTGAAGGTGTTGATTTCGACTACTTCTGAAACTCCTCTCCTTTGACCTTGGATAATTGATGACCTGATACTTATAAATTAAAATGGAGCAACAAGTTTCTGGAAGAAGGTAAGTCTCATATGGTGGAAGAAATATAAATCTTTTTTAATTTATCTTCTGACATATTTTGTCCAAAGGCAGTTCAATAATCACTTTTTCTCTTTATCATGCAAGGTTATCATATTTGTTGATAACTCTGGTGGAGATATTTATTTGGGTATTTTGCCTTTTGCAAGTGGTCTGGAAATTTGAATCTTCTTTTCCGTAACAAAGTTACATGTTCTTTTGTTGAAGTGTTCACGACTTAACGTGTGATATATAGTATTAAAGCAAGTGTCGACCCACATAATTTTGTGGCTTCTGTTCTTTCCTTGTAGCGTGCAGGTTACCATGTTTCGCATGTACAATTTTGTGATTTAGCAGTGGTGGTAGGATAAGGAAGAATAGTGTAGCATTTATATTATGAACACAATAGATCAATGTCTTTAAATACCTGAAGTTCATTTTCTTTACATGGAACTTAGAGGAACAACAGGTTTGGTAAATCTGTTTGTAAGTACTTGTATAAATTCCAATAAACTCTTAATTGTGGATGACATGATTCATAGTCCATTTTTAATGCCATTTTGAATTAGAATTTTCTTTGCGTGTGGTGTTCTTATGATTCTCTCTTTTAACAGCTATTTTACAAATGTTGTTTTTATGCAGGTTGTTTTGGCGCTAATGACTCATCTCTCTGATCAATTATATCAAAGGTAACACAATTAATCAATGTCTTTAAATACCTGAAGATCATTTTTCTTTACTCGAACTTAGAGGACAACAGGTTTTGTAAATCTGTTTGTAAGTACTTGTATTAAATCACTAAACTCTTAATTGTGAATGGCATGATTCATAGTCCATTTTAAAGCATTTTGAAATTAGAATTCTTTGCGTGTGTGTTCTTATGATCTCAAGTGATTTACCTGTAAGATCTTAATCAGAAATAATTTTTGTTATATACGAAATTATGGTTTATTTTTCGTTTACGGGCCTATTATTGCCAAATCATTGATTGTATGATGAATTACTTGATTGCATGTTTCCTTGATGTTTTGTACCATGGATTGAAGATTATCTGATCTTACAAAGGTGTCCACCATAGCTTGTTGCCATGCCAGTATGCAGTGTTGTCATTTTAGAAGGGATGGTATAAGTTCTTCCTGGACATTGCATTTACTTTTTCTGTTGGGATTAGACAAATGTAGCATTATCCTATATAGGCCTTGGTTGGATAAATAGCTTAATTAATCACATAGAGAATTAATGTTAATTAAATAAGTGATTGTATATAAGTTGTTTCTATAATAAAAGATAAAATAAAAGTCAACTACTTTAATATAAACTTTACATTGTTTTCATAAACTATGACAGAGTCGAAGTATTGAAACAAATCTCTATGCTCAATTTAAATGTGATTCTATCCAGATTGTCATGGTAATTCTTTTTATCATTTCTTTTAACTTCTTAAAATATGAGAAATTGAATACTGATTCTTTATATTTTCTTTGTTATTTTTTGTTTATAGGTGAAACATCCTGAGGTTGCAGAATATCTTGGGTCACGGTTGTATGACTGTGTAATCAAATACAATGAAGTTTAGAACATATAGTTCAGACTGATTATTTTACAAGACAAAATTTTCATTCAAGAGTTTGTTCTCTAATACCATTTGATCTTTTTCAGAGTAGTTTTTTAATTGAAGAAACTGAGGATACTGGGAATCAGCAGTAGTCTCGGAAGAGTTCAAACAATATGTCTTGCATCTTTGGAGAACTATGCTCAGGCCAGCTTCCATGAAGCTGCTCTAAAGATACTGCTGAGACCGACTCTACTTGAAAGATACCCCAAAAGATGTATGTTCATTTGTTTTAAAAAAAAGCCCTCTATTTATTATTGATTTCATTACTTGACTTATATATTTATATTATATATGCTATATTGATATGTTCAAATGTTGATATTTTTAAAAGTTAAATGTTTGCATTCAAATTAGAAGTGAGCAATATCCCTTATTTTGTTTGCATTTATTTGTTTTGAATGAGAATATTTTAAAATAGGGACAATTAATGAAATATGGTCAACACATCAAACAATAAAGGATATTTATATATGACTCCAACTAATAAACGGTGTGTTGTGAACTCTCCCTAATTGCTGAGCCAGTTGCAATCTGTTGGAAAAACTCTTATGCTCAGCAGCTTCGATGAAGCTACTCTACAAAATACTGCGACCGACTCTACTTGAAAGATACCCCGCAAGATGTATGTCATTTGTTTTTAAAAAAGCCATCTAATTATTGTGATTTCATTCTTGACTTATATTTATATTATATATGCTATATATGACTATGGTTCAATGTTGATATTTTAGAAAGTAAATGTTGCATTCAAAATTAGAGTGAGCATATCCCTTATTTTGTTGCATTTATTTTGTTTGAATGAGAATATTTTTAAAATAAGGGACAATTAATGAAAAATATTTGTCAACAATCAAACAAAATAAGGGATATTTATAATTACTCCAACTTAAAATAAAAGGGTGTTGTCAACCCCTCCTTATTTGATGTTTATTGCTCTATTATGATTCTCATTCATTTATGTATTTTTCTTCATCAAATTTATTGTTATGGGGAGGCATTGACAAAAATAAAGGCAAACAAAATAAGGGATATTGCTCAATCTAATTTTGAATAGAATGATTTTACTAGGCTCTTAATTCAGCTGTTACAACCAAAATATTGTCAAACAATAAAACAAAATAAGGGATAATTTAATAATGATTCCAACTTAATGAAAAAAGTATGTTGTCACACCCTCAAAGTAACCACTTGAAATATCTGAATTCTTATAGAACATTCTGTGATGAGAAACAAAATAGGTTTGCTTTAATCCTGACTGCCCACATTAAACTTATGAAAATAATAGCTAGGTTAAAGCGAGAATGAAAATGGTGGTAAGAGATGAGGAGCACAAATTAATTGTCTTTCAAGACCTGCTTGACAAACTTCGTATATTTTTTAACTAATGACTTTTGAAACTGACATTCTCATTTTCACTATGCTAAATCTTTTTTCTGATCTTATACACACTTTTTATTTTTTAATTCAGTCAAGCTCAAAAGAACGACGTCTGCGAACATGTGTGTCATAGTCAGAGTCCTACAAGCTAGTTCGAAGGAAACATTAATTAATTTAAGAAGACTCTCCACCTTCCCTAACAAATACTACAATAATGGTATTTAGTTACTGTTATTCTATTTTGTCTTATGATTTAAATTGAAAGATGGCCTTTATTTTCTGTTTCTTTGGGTAATTTGATTCCAATTGTATGTTGCGTGTCATATATAATATCTTTCATGACCTTTCTTCCATCAAATATCCTGCATTCTTCTTTTATATTTTGAAACATATTTAAATTCTTTAAAATGAAAAAACACTTATTATAGTTTAATATTATTTTTATTCATCTTTATTAAGATTGTATATTAAACTTAACAACTGATTTAAATTTGATTTAATAATTTCTATTGTTTGGGAAAGAGTTATATAAAAAAAAATTAAAAAATACCACGTTATAAGATAACTTATGAAAAAAAATACTTAGGTTAAAGCGACGAATGAAAAATGGTGGTAATGAGAGGAGGAGACCTAAGTGCAAATTATGTGTCTTCAAGACCTACTTGACAAGAGCTTCGTATGATTATCGTTTAAGCTAATAGGAGACTTTTGAAACTGACATTCTCATTTTCACTATGCTAAATTTTTTTCTGATCTTATACACAC
This sequence comes from Cicer echinospermum, assembly GCA_002896215.2. Taxonomy (NCBI): domain Eukaryota; kingdom Viridiplantae; phylum Streptophyta; class Magnoliopsida; order Fabales; family Fabaceae; genus Cicer; species Cicer echinospermum. The sequence goes on from PGTU02001541.1 coordinate 13,486, forward strand.
TTTTTCTTTTTAATTCAGCAGCTCAAGATCGGCGTCTGCGAACATTGTGTCAGTTCCGACAAGCTAGGTTTCGAAGGAAACAATTAATTAATTTAAGAAGACTCTCCACCTTCCTTAACAATACTACAAATAATGGTATTTAGTTACTGTTATTCTATTTTGTTCTTATGATTTAAATTTAAAGATGCCTTGATTTTCTATTTCTTTGGGCAGTTTGATTTCCAATTGTATGGTTGCGTGTCATATATAATATCTTTCATGACCTTATTTCCATCAAATTCCTGCATTCTTCTTTTATATTTTGAAACATATTTAAATTGTTTAAAACGAAAAACATTTATTATAGTTTAATATATTTTTATTCATCTTTATTAAGATTGTATATTTAACTTTACAACTGATTTAAAATTTGATTTTAATAATTATACTACTGTTTGAAAGAGTTATGGTAAAATTTTTTTAAAAAATACCACTTATAAGATAAACTTATGAAAAAAATAGCTAGGTTAAAGCGACGAATGAAAATCGTGGTAAGTAGATGAGGAGCGCAAATTATGTGTCTTCAAGACCTGCTTGACAAACTTCGTATGATTTTTTAACTAATGACTTTTGAAACTGACATTCTCATTTTCACTATGCTAAATTTTTTTCTGATCTTATACACACCTTTTATTTTTAATTCAAAAGCTCAAGAACGACGTCTGCGAACATTGTGTCAGTTCCGACATGCTAGGTTTCGAAGGAAACAATTAATTAATTTAAGAAGTCTCTCCACCTTCCCTAACAATACTACAAATAATGGTATTTAGTTACTGTTATTCTATTTTGTTCTTATGATTTAAATATAAAGATGCGTTGATTTTCTGTTTCTTTTGGCAGTTTGATTTCCAATTGTATGGTTGCGTGTCATATATAATATCTTTCATGACCTTCTTTCCATCAAATTCTTGCATTCTTCTTTTATATTTTGAAACATATTTAAATACTTTAAAACGAAAAACATTTATTATAGTTTAATATATTTTTATTCATCTTTATTAAGATTGTATATTTAACTTTACAACTGATTTAAAATTTGATTTTAATAATTATACTACTATTTGAAAGAGTTATGATAAAAAAAATTTAAAAAATACCACTTATAAGATAAACTTATGAAAAAAATAGCTAGGTTAAAGCGACGAATGAAAATGGTGGTAAGGAGAGGAGGAGCGCAAATTATGTGTCTTCAAGACCTACCTGACAAACTTCGTATGATTTTTTAACTAATGACTTTTGAAACTGACATTCTCATTTTCACTATGCTAAATTTTTTTCTGATCTTATACACACCTTTTATTTTTAATTCAAAAGCTCAAGAACGACGTCTGCGAACATTGTGTCAGTTCCGACATGCTAGGTTTCGAAGGAAACAATTAATTAATTTAAGAAGTCTCTCCACCTTCCCTAACAATACTACAAATAATGGTATTTAGTTACTGTTATTCTATTTTGTTCTTATGATTTAAATATAAAGATGCGTTGATTTTCTGTTTCTTTTGGCAGTTTGATTTCCAATTGTATGGTTGCGTGTCATATATAATATCTTTCATGACCTTCTTTCCATCAAATTCTTGCATTCTTCTTTTATATTTTGAAACATATTTAAATACTTTAAAACGAAAAACATTTATTATAGTTTAATATATTTTTATTCATCTTTATTAAGATTGTATATTTAACTTTACAACTGATTTAAAATTTGATTTTAATAATTATACTACTATTTGAAAGAGTTATGATAAAAAAAATTTAAAAAATACCACTTATAAGATAAACTTATGAAAAAAATAGCTAGGTTAAAGCGACGAATGAAAATGGTGGTAAGGAGAGGAGGAGCGCAAATTATGTGTCTTCAAGACCTACCTGACAAACTTCGTATGATTTTTTAACTAATGACTTTTGAAACTGACATTCTCATTTTCACTATGCTAAATTTTTTTCTGATCTTATACACACCTTTTATTTTTAATTCAAAAGCTCAAGAACGACGTCTGCGAACATTGTGTCAGTTCCGACATGCTAGGTTTCGAAGGAAACAATTAATTAATTTAAGAAGTCTCTCCACCTTCCCTAACAATAC
>PGTU02001542.1:0-12501 GCA_002896215.2 Cicer echinospermum
AAATATAAATAAAATATTAATCTATTCCTACGGTATGTCTGTCACTAAAACTTATTATTATTTAGTAAATTAAATTTATTTCTCCCTGCTAATTGTAATTCTAAACTATTTTACAGTAAATTAAATTTAAATTTCTAATTTATTTTATTAACTAATGTCATTGAAACATACAATTAAATATAATTTAATTTTACTAATTCTATTAAAAATTTACAATAAATAGTCTATTTTGCCTCTAAAAGATTCATAAAGTTTCAAAGGAAACCTAGAATGAGTTCCTTTTAAAGGAAACCAAATGTAAAGTTATAAGAATTAGGTACAGCATTAAGGTATTCAAAGAAAACAAATATATTTATTATATGCTAAGAAAAAATATCCGTAGCACTCCAACAAGAACAAATCTTATCTTAACTAAAGATGAATGAAATATATAATTGTTTGCTTTTGATACAGTGCGAGTCTTTAACAAGTGCAGATACATCCTTTAGCAAATGCCAAATCTGCTTTAACGTCTTTAGCTCACGAAGAAGTAAATTTTGCTTTTGCAGCTGTTGCCATTGCCACCTGCAACCAAGCAAAGAAATGTTGCTGTTAGGTTACATGAGAACTTAAACAGTTATCAATAAACAATCATCATAACACAATTTTCTATTCACTATATACATCAGAGCAACGGTATTAAACTAAGGAGTCCTGCATCAAAATCAGAAGGTTTAATATCTGTACACTTGATATCCTATACAAGTTTTACATTAACATCTATTTATTACTATGGGTAAGTCAATATAAAATATGATTAAGAAATCTATTATATAAGCTATAGGGTTCTGCATTGAGTGAGATTTGACCAATTCAAAAAAATTATATTAGATGTTCTTTCATCTAAGCCTTCACTACAGAACTAGCGAGGCCTCAACGTACACATGATTACAAAGTCTGGCACCTTACGCGCGTGATGCCTGTGAGTTGTGTTTCAGTGGCGAGAAGGAGGGACTTTGTCAGATCAGATTGCGGCCCTGGATTCCTCACACTTGAAGCTGGTTTATGTCCTCTGGTCCATTCTTTTTCTCCTTATTTGAGATCTCAGTATGTTGTCTTACTCTCCACAATATGTTTGCTGTCCTGAAGAAATGAAGAAGTAACGGAATTAAAAGAAGGCAAAGAAATGAAACACAACTACATGCACCGAACAATGGACACCAGCAGTTACCATGGTTCATAGAAGACAGAGTTACCTCAAAAGCCTTCTCAAATGTGTCACCTAAGTGATTGAGAGAAGAACTGATTGCATCCAATCCCTTTCTATTGTTTAGGATTGTCCATTTTTTTTATTAGAGTCAGGGATGATACAATGGCTCTCAATAAGCATGCCAAACCAAAAACACACAAATTAGTTAAATATATTTTATGGCAACATATATATTATACCATGATTCATATCATATCATATCACATCCCTGATGCCATAGAAATTGAATAATAAAATCACCTGAGTTGAAAAATGATATGAAAGTATTAATTGAGTGTGATTTGAGTGTTTGTGGGCAATGGCATTGGTTGTTCATGTTGTGGAGGAGGAGCTGAATTTTATCATCCAGAATTGATTTGGCTTTATGAGCCCAATACACCCAAAACCAGACTTGGTGTTTCATTCCATAAGCATCAAAACTCTGCATCAATTGCATTCATTGTTTCATTTATTCAATCTACAATTTATATTCATTTGTTCAAATCGTCTATATCATCTAAAATTATTATATAATAACACGATTCATAGTCAGATTGATTAATTCACTATTTTACAATAAATATTGATCTTGTAAATAAAATAAGAGACGAAAATATAAATAAAGAGAATTGAGCATCGAAGTACGCAGATCTTTATGTTCAGGTGAGAGAATTTGTCAAAAGCGAAGGAAAGAGCGGAGTTGACGATTACGAGAAGCATAAGCTTTAATAGCTTGAGCGGCAAGCGAAGACGAAGAAGAGAAGATAGAGAGGTGCATGACCTTTTGTTGAGGATCAGAATCGTTATTATTATCTGTTCGCCATTTTCTATATTTTATTAATGGTTTTGTTTTGTATATATAAAGAGTCTGAAATCTGCACTACACCTCTGTTTCACTGAGGAAAAATGTCAGAAAAATAAAATAATGTTTGAATAATGAATAAGAACAAATCTTTTGGATGATATAATATAGACACTAGTACAACATGGACATTCTCTATGTATGTAGTACTGTAAGATGAAATGAATTGATTTTTTTGATGCCCGTGTTTGTACACATTCAGAACAAATGAATGGTAAACATTTCTGGTTCTGACATTATCAACCACCTTCGCTTCCACACAAATTTCGCTAAATGATTAAATGAACCAACATATGATTAGGGAACCAACCATAAAAAAAAGTCAAATGTTTTGAAGAAAAATCGAACAGCAAAAAACATAACTATACCTGCACAGGTTAGTTAGCACTTCAACTTCTATCAACTATCTAGGAAAATATTATAGTGCAAGTATCAGAGCTTCGCCATTCAGACAAGAACAAGTAAAATATCATTATAATTGAACCATAAACTAAGAGCAGTTGAAAGCATGGAAGTTCAGATAGTAGGTAGTATTTTGAAGCAAACCCATAACTAGATCCTCTATAAAATACTCTTTTACTCCCTACTAGTCTCATCGCATCGCTATGATCAATCATTAAAATCTAGAGATGTATTTTATTACCAATCAAACCATGGCATCATTGAAAAGAGAGAAAATTAATAATTCCTCAAACTGTATTTCAATTCTGAAAAAGTGCATGACATCTGACTGAAAATTATTTAAATTGATTTTAGAAGTCAAAAAAGCATTGTCCGTGCCCTCTGTGTGCCTCTTAGCAGATATACAGGCTTTGGTCTTGTAGTTGCCTGCACAAGTTTTATATAACGAGCGTCAGTTCCTTCATAACTTTGCAAGAGCCAAAATGAACAAATGACACATTAAACTTGACTAAGAGGAACGAAAGGGGTAATCAAAAGAATTGTAATTTATCACTAAAAAATTGATATATAGAAGGTTTCGCAAAGGCAAACACTATCCTATCCCATTAGAGTAGAAGACAGGAGACCAAAATTGGCCAAGCAAATACTCACCAATAGGGTACTGGAATAGCAGCTGCTTTCATCATAACCAATAATTCCATGCGAAGCTTTTCATTTTCATGTGGGCAGTATATACTGAAAGAAATTAGGATGAAAAGCTAGGCCATAATTAATTTACGATTGATCGAACCTCACTGCAGTAAGTTTGCCATCAACCGAAGTTTGAAAACCAAACTGCATGAATTTGATGTCACAATAACTTATCAATTCAAGCATATCACTACAAAGATTCTAGAATGCCTCAAAATATAAATAAAAATAAAAATGCAAATGTAGAGAGAGGGTGATACAGACCTTATTTCCATTCCAAATCCCAACATATATGATCACTCTCAAATATTAATAATTAAAAGATATACATTCATATAGCTATAATCTACAATAGATTGGGGAAAAAATGTTACCTTTATATAAACTTATCATCTCCACAAATTACAAACCATACTTATGTTTGATATGAAATCCCAAGTCATTAACACCACCATCATGAGCATCCATATGTAACGAAACAAAAACATTTAGTAAGGAATTTAAAAAGTATATATATTGTATTAGATTTCATATATAATTTTTTTTGGATCAGAACATGCCCATCCACATGCTGCTTTATGTCATAGAGTGCTTGATATGTATACAAATGAACCAAATGTTTGCAAAGCAATTCCTGAATAGCTATTGTTTATCTACTCTTCGTGTGTAATGATTCTATTGTATTGCAATAATTAATTTAATACTACATTTTGAAAGCATAGGTCTTCAAATCACAAAATGAAGACCTAGAGTCTCTAGCATGTTAAAGATATAAAGAATCTTTGCTAGTTCAGTCATAGATTTAGCAAAAAAGGACAAAAGAGAGTCAAGAAAAAGGGCAAAATCAATGCCAAAAAAGCTACTATTTGTTTCAAGAAATGTTGCATTCAGAGTGTAAGAGGAATTATTAGAAACAAAAGCATTGAAATGGGAATGATTGAACTGGCCTTAGTGGATTGAATGGCAAAAATTAATATCTTGTAAGAGGAATTAAAATCAAACCAAGAAAGAAGTCATCCCTAATTAAGAATCAAAACAATAATAAGCACTTTTTAGATAAGAGGTGATACCTATGGTCCTAATCTAAAGATCAAAATCAAGTATCTATGTAAAATATAAAGAAAAGTTCAAGAAAAAAAGCCATCATCTCTATGCAATATGCTTAGTGATTTTTTCACTTGTGGACCATGCAAAGCTAAATCGAAACAATGTAAAAATGAATGTTCATTGCTCATGAAGATTGTCATTACTATTTAACACGTTTTTGCTTTTCAATTACCAAAATCAAGATGTACAAATTGCTACTAGAGGATGCAACTTACTTATTCAACATGAATTGAAGATTATTCTGCCACTTACTGAATATAGCTGAGCATACCTATTACCTTATTGACCTTTTTGTGATGTACATTATTGCACACCAGGAATCTGAAATACAGAAACCAAGTTAATGGGTTCATGCATCCAGGTCTAAAACATTGATAATCAGAGAAATGATAAATGATTTTACCTTCCGGTTCTCCTCTTCAAGTCACAATCACTATGTTGCGACAATGAAAACACTTATTGCTGTTCAAAGAAATGGTTTATTTTAATATAATTGAAGCAAAATAAAGACATAAGAAGTAGGTATGTGTTGCTGTACCGTTACTTTTATTTTGCAAATAATACTTATTGTATTCATTAGCTTAGTTAAGAATTCACAATTAAAAAAGCTTTTTCAATGTTCACTTTTCAAAAGTAGATAATATAGGAGAGTGGAAAAGTAATTCTAACTCTCAAAGGTGCAAGTGTAATAATATTCCACTTAATTTAACTTCCATCTTAAAAGGTAAATAGAAACTAGTTTACTGAACCAGATGACTACCCTGTAACTGCTAAGATATCATGTTTTTCGTCCAGTCTGAAAGGCTTTAAATCACTCTAAAAAATCAAATTAAAATACAAGATATTGTCCGATATTTAACAAATACTTCAATAAATCACACCTGAAAAAGGGTCCGATATTAAAACAATACTCTCATGTCGACCTTCTTGTGTTTTTACAGTACCTAATCATGCATCAAACCAACTAACAAAAGGACTAATATCACAATAAAACAGAAAACAAATTTAAACACTATACAAAGGATAATAACACACTGTTTGAGGCTCCCTCGAGGTGAATAACTATCTTGTTAACATTCTTGTGTTTGTCATCAATCCAGGAATTGTAGAACCTTACAATGTTATTGTGCTTCAACGACCTCCGAATAGATGCACTTCTGAATACAGCCTCACTAGTTTTGCCCAGTGATTGTAATACCTCATCAATCCGAACTTGGCTCCACCCCAACTTCGAGTCCGTTTCCTTCATCAAATGCCTTAAAACTAATTAACCACAAATTAAGGAAAATATATACAAAAAGGGTAAAAATGAACCCTAATCCAAAAATCAGGATAATGTGTCGTGTGAATGAAGCGCAAAAACAGAACAAATCGCAACCCACAACCTCATTCAGCAAATCAACGAAAAATGACACTTAACAAGCAAGATTACCAAATAAATTGATATCGCAAACTGAAATGATTTGGAAAGAGAATAAAACTTACTTGCTACTGCAAATCGTAAGTGAAACGAGAGAGATGAATTTAGGATTGTTCAAAATTGAATTTAAGGGTTTTGGGATTAGGGTTGTTGAAGATAGTAGAGAGAAAAGGTTTACAAAGAAAAAGAAAAGATTTCTCTGGTGTAGTTGCAAGCGATGATGAATATATTGTTCCCCTTCTAAGATTGAGCTCCAGCGATCATTTTATCATTCTATAGATATTTCTCAAGTGTTTTGGACAAGACCAAGGGGTAAAAATTTGTTTTGTGTATCTAATTTTTTATATAATATGTTAGAAACAGTGCACTTTAACTGTAGCTAAGGTAACTTTAGTGACAGATAAAAAATATCACAAAATCTGAGTGTCACAGTAGATATTTTTTTTGTAGTGTATACTAGATATTGGCCCGCGCTTTGCGCGAACATTTGATATATAATATCTGATATATTAAATTAAGATTAAATTTACTTTAACTTATAACATTACTCTTTGAATTTAAAATCAAAGATGATTAGTAGATAATAGTTATTAAATGATATATTAGAAGTAGATAAATGTTATGTTACACAAGTGAGACAAGTTGTGCATCATACACAAAATTTTTATCGACCGTTGAATAATAAGTTGAATGATTCGGTCAAATGTGATATACGAGACTTAATGATTCAATGGTAGAAGATAAACTCTGCATGGTGCAAGATGGTTTTACCTATGCACATTAGAAAAAATAAAAGTAGTAATTCTTAATATGAGTTTTATCTGTAATTTTCTATCACATTTTTTTATATATCAAAAATTAATTGATACATGATTTTAAAAAATTTAAAGTTAATAATATTTATTTGAACTAATTAATATTTGGAACACATTTTGTATATAGTTTATATTATCGTTTTATTGTTGCATTTCTATTCATTTTTCTTCTATAAAAATTTATTAATGCATATTATATATAGCTTGAATTTATTAATGCATTCTTAATAGTTTAATTTTAAATTTCAGTGTTTAAACTGCACAAACTTCACTTGTGTCTCATATTTTGAGATCTGAATTTTTAAACAGCACAAAATTCCATTTCTCTGCATGAAATTTAATGACATATGCACTACAATATAAGTGATCAATTATCACATTTGTTGGATTATTAAAAAATATGAACTTAATCATATTATACCTTAAATGTCATACAAAAAAAATATTTGTAATTAATTGACAGCGTAAAAATTTTACGAAAACAAAATCGATCACATTCTCCATATGAAGTGATATTGAAGGGGTGTGAAAAATTCTTCCCTTAATCTTAGATATTTCAAAGACAATTTTTAAACCAAAAATATTGTCATTACTTATCAACCAAGTTCATGAGTTCTTCACTAAAAATATATTCCAATACATGATTTTAAATTGTGTTACCCAACTGCCGTTTTAACAACATTACAACTATAATTGACCGCATTTTTCTGCAATTTAAAAATTGTGTGCGCTACAGCGACAACCAATCGTAATTTAAAATCATGATTCAATGAATTGTCATCATGTCACTTGAAACAAAAGACCCGTACTTCTTAATTAAAAATCAAGAAAACAAGTAATAAGGTGCAAGTATACATTGTAAAATAGTAATAATAATATACCCCAAGAAAGTTATATATGTGGTTTTCAAATTTGGCATATACAACCAACTTAATAGATATCCAGTTGGAGGAACAACCAGGAATATTTAAATACAACATGAATCTATTTTCAAAGAATTCATTATCTTTACTCAGTTTCAACCTGACGACAAAAATTTTCTGTTTTGATTACTTCTATTTACAATAATTTGCTGAGACCTCTATGAAAAATGTGATTTTGTAAGATAACTTTTCCTTTGCATATATAGGCTCCTTCATGATTGGTTTGTGACATTAGAGAACTGACGACACTACAAAGGGAAAATACTAAGCAATTCAGAAGTATTGCAGTAAATCAAGGCAGATTAGATAAAAAATCCTCAACATCTCTTTAACAATCAATGCTTTAATACTAATAACCTGTGGTTTTTGGCAGACAAATCTAGGAGTTCAAGGAAGAAGTGAAAAATAATGATGATTAGAGGTAATTCATTTTCTCAAATTATTATCGGTGTGACGTGTAATATATGTTTCGTGTCTTTAGTCTATGTTAGTATTTGTATTCCATAGCTTGTCACTTAATATGTAATACTAGAATCTATAACTAATAGATGTTATCCTTGGAGAGAAATGCACTTGTGTAGTAGTGGGAAAATTCTTCATAAAACTTGTTGAAGCTATTGTGTTTCCAAGAACATATAAAGACTAACCACTATCTATATGGAAACTAAACTCTAATCCTAAATAAATAGCGAAATCAGAAAAAAATAATAATTTATAAATTAAATAATAACAAAGTAATATGAAAACTAATCTAACGAGATATTTAAGATATTCTAAGATTAGAAACAGATCCTATAAGATAAACTAAAATACTCCAACATAATATTAAGATTTCTAACAAGTTTATAACAAGTTAGCAATGGTCTTATGGAATAGGAGTTCATCGAAAGCAAGAGTGACTGCATCCATGGGACTGACTAGGTCTGGAACAGGAACTTCAGTTGATGCAAGTAATTTATGGTAGTGAGAGACATAGTTTGACTTATTTTGTTCTTCACAATCCCATGAATTCATAGCATTAAAGACACCTATAATGTTTTGAGTTTTTTGACTATTTATATTGAAATTGCAGCATTCAACACAATCATCAGTTTCTTGAGATATATCTGCTGAATTAGACTCACATGCTTGTAAGATGTGTGTCTGAGTCCGAAATAAGTTCTCGATCTATTTAGACAGAAGGAGACAAACAACAGAAGTCAGGACTACCACAAAATGCATTGGCAATCATTCGAGGTTCGGTAAAGGAAACAGAAATCAATTGGAAATTTATTTGTCAATAGGAATGCAGCAACAAAGGAATATAAGTTATATCTCTAATATGGTTATCATTGTAAATCTATTACAATGAGGACATTTGATCTCAATACGACACCACTTCCAAATTATAAAATAACTGTGAATCTAAATGATGTTCATTTAACATTTAACCCATTTAAAGGATAAGGGAATAAAAAAAACAGTGAAAAAGGGAACTGTAAGTCCTAGTATTGAGAATTTAACAATCAGTATTCACATGTTCTACTTCTCAAACTAACTAACACTTTTCCCCTAAATATTATGGACCTTTCACTTAGGCCTAAACAAGCTAATTTATATCCATAATCCCCATCAGATTTTACATGTATTCTGCCTTTGTATTTGTAAAGATTCAAAGCAGTATATCAGGAATGGCAGCAATGGAATCAAAAAGAATAGTTACAACAACACTAATACAGTTAACCATCAAGATATTGAAATGAATATTGACTTTTCTCTGCACTATCAAACAACAAACTATCTGATTCATCCTCTCGGTCTCAACGAATATTGAAATGCAATTTTTATCATATAGTTAACCATCAAGATGTTTACTATTGTTAAATGTATTAGCTATGTAATCCAGTTAATACAAAAAAAAAAAACCAACACACATAAGACAACAAAAATTTTAATATTCTACAAATTTCTTTCAAGTTGGAACTCACCAATCTACCAATTTGTGAAGTATAACCACTTAACAAAATTGATTGAAATGAAAATTAATGTTGAAACATTGATTTCAAAATAATAAAGTTTAAATAGAAAATATCTCACCTAGTTTCTGTCTAAAGAAGACCTCTCACAATCATTTCCCGAAGAAGTTTTCTCCGCTTTTTCATTTTCATATTTTTCAAAGAGGGAATGAATAACTATTTCATAAGTATTTAAAGCATCTCGGAATGAGCCATTGTCTTTCATTCTTTGAAAACAAATCCAAACGCTTCGTCCAACAAAGCCGTTGTTACAAAACCCTTGTATCATAATGGTATATGCATAGACATCAGATTGTAGCCTTTGACCAAAAGATATTCAAAAAATCTTTTGTGAATCCTTTATTCGTCCACTTTTTACACAATCCATTGAGAAGAATATTATACGTGCACATATCTGGTTGAATACCCAAGTCTTTAAATTTTTTCAATAATGCAATTGCCTTGTCAACATCATGGCTTTTCATAAAGCATCCAATATAGAACTGTAAGTATATATTAGGTGGTTGGCCTATCATGCATCTCACAAACAAGCTCCAAAGCATATGTAATTCTCCCCGATTTGCACAAACCATCAATGAGGGAATTGTAAGTTACAACATCAGGAACAATTTTTCTGGACTGCATTTCTTTGAAGAGGTTCATGGCTTCATCCATCATTTTAATCTTACAAAGTCCATTAATCATGATACTGTAGCTCCTAACGTCAGGAGCCACTCCCCTTTGGGCCATAATGTTGAGTATGCTCTTAGCCCTGTTCACTTCATTAACGAGGCAATATCCATCTATTAAACAGTTGTAAGTAACAATACTCGGCTTTATGTCATTTTTCATCATCACAAGAAACACATTTTTAGCTTCTTTCAACTTCCCTTCCTTACAAAAAGCATCAACCAATATATTAAAAGTATACACATTTGGGTTGATGTTTTCCATTGTCATTTTATTAAACAAATCAATTCCTTCTTTTAATTGACCCATGATGCAAAAGCCACTAATTAGTGTATTGTAAGTGACAACATTAGGATAAATTCTCTTGACAACCATTTCAGAATATAAATCACATGCATCAGAAACAAGTTTATCTTTGCACATACTATCAATAATCGTGCTGTACATTACCACATCTGGGTGAACCAATTTCCCATCAACTCGTCTCAGCAACTCTAGAGCTGCTCTTGTTTCTCCAACTTTACATAACCCATTGATCAAAGTCCCGTAACTAACGTGATTCAACCGAAATCCTTGTGCTACCACCTTGTCATGAAAGTGCAATGCTTTATGAACCTCGCCTTTGAGACAAAAACCCTTGATGAGTGTATTCAAAGTTATTGTATTTGGGTGATAACCCCTTTTGAGAATCTTTGAGTAAACAGAGAAAGCAAAAGTGATATGACCCAATTGGCATAAACAATTGATTAAGAGATTGCAAGTTACAAAGTCAGGGTTGATTCCCCTTAGTTCCATTTGTTGAGAAAGGGAAATAGCGATTGAGTAATGCTTAGCTTTCACAATGGAACCTAAAATCTTGCCAAATTCAATGGGTGGTGGGGTAGGATTGTTATGGAGCAAAGAATTGAACAATGAAATGGAATTGTCAAGATGAGGATTATTGAATTGAGGGAATAGGGTTGAAGCTGAGAAACAAAAAGAAGGAATGAAATTAAAAGGAAGAAACTTTTTGGGAATGAAAAGAGAAACAAACCTTAACCTAGTTGAAAACAAAAACATTGTTTGTTGTGGTTGCAGTGGCTGCGATAAACAAAATCTTCGAATGTCATGTTTGTATCAAACTCACTTATATCTCTCGTTTATCACTTGAGATTGATTTTTGGAACCACAATTTTATCTTATTAAATAACTAAGTTGACATAAAATACAAATACTAATAATTAAATAATTGACTATTTTAAATAATAATAATAATAATTAAATAATTGATTTTGCTAAATAACTTGACATCTAAATAAAAAAAAACACATTAAATATTAAAGAAAACATTACTTTCTTTTATAGAGATTCATTAAAAAGACACAATTTGTTTTTGATGAGTGCATTATTCTCACACATAATTGAGTCTTCTATTAAAGTTTAATTTTGCACTGATAATAATGTAAATAAATTTTATAAACTCTACTAGAATTCGAAGTACATTGGTTTTAAAGAATTAAGTTTTGGTGTATGCCATATAATACTAATTATAATCTTTATGCCAAATATTTGTGTCTTTTCGTATTATTAGTAGTAGCAGAAGATAGTGACATTAATTCATTATTCAAAAAATGACTTTTGTTTTACTTAAAAATAGCAAAAAAATATCACTATTTATAATTTCAATCACAATTCTGAAATTAGTGATATTTTTTAGGATTTTGAAAATAAAAAATATATATATTATATATATTTATAGTTGCATGAGTAAAAAAAAAACAATCATGGTTGCTTAATGTAGTTGTCCAGATAGATTACAGAGACATATGTTGATACACATATAATACACCATTGAAGTTTCTTTCCAATTTTCAAAATCTTCATCAATTTTTTATTTATATATAAGCATTTTTTTATACAATTATGGGTGTTGCGGTTGAGTGGGATTGATTCAAATAACAAAGAATTGATAGAAGTGAATTTGAGAGAAAGAGGGTTTAGTGTTGCGGTTGCTCTATTTTTTATTGCATATGGAGAGGTGCAGATAGCAGATGGACAAATAGAAGAGTAAAACAATCTAATCTGTAAGCCGAACACATGAGCGTCCTCTGTGACAGAAATTGGGGTGTAATAAGCAACCCGTAGGTGTAGGAAAGAAACGTCCAACCAATAATAGCCCAAATTAATATGCCGAAGTCAGAAGTAGGAAATAGTTGTGTAAAAGTCGTCTGGTCCAAAATTCATTTTTTAGGATTTCTAAAAGTTATTTATAAAATAAATAATTATTTTACTTATCCATGCTAGAAACTTTTTCTGCAAAATACTCATTTTAACATAATATTATTTTTTTCCTTAACATTGATAAATATAATTTTAATCAAAACTCACATA